>PVJO010016968.1:0-40461 GCA_004026905.1 Hystrix cristata
GGATGGATGAATGAATGGGTGGGTGGATGGATGTGTGGGTGGATGGGTGGATGGATGTGTGGGTGGATGGGTGGATGGGTGGGTGGATGGATGTGTGGGTGGATGAGTGGATGGATGGATGAATGGGTGGGTGGGTAGATGGGTAGATAGGTGGATGGATGGATGGATGGATGGGTGGATAGGTAAATGGGTGGATGGATGGATGGGGGAATGTGTGGATGGGTGGATTGGTGAGAATATGTGTGCACCATGTGCAGGAATGGGCTTGCTGAGGTCTTCCTAGGCTGTCAAGCACCATCCTTATGCCCTGCTGCTGGGGACCTGGCCCTTTTATCTCCACTCATGGTCTGGATGCTTTATTCTCCACTCCCACTATCTTGAGGGCAAAGATGGTTGTGTTTCGGGAGTCTCTGTGTTTATCTGTGATGTGGACTGACATTTTCCTGCTTGGCTTCTTGTCCTTCTCCCACTCTGATCCTCCTTCCCCCAAATGCACACACATACACACACGTGTTCACGCGCGTGCGCACACAAACACACACACACACACACAGACACACACACACAGAAGAGCACACCAGAATCCAAAGACAGAGATGCAAGCTGGGTTTCTAAAGGCAGATGTCTGTGTGGCTGGGCTGTTGATTGCTCCTCTTCCTGCTTTCTTTTGGTTTGGTTTGGTTGGAGGAGCCAAGCAGAAGCAGACCCATGAGGGATGAGGCTTCTCTGTTGGGATCCTGGGTGTCCCAGGAGCTGGTCCAGGGGCACAGGTCAGGGTGCAGGTCTCCTGGGCAGGAGGTGGGGCTGGAATGGTTCTCCTAGGTCTGGAGAAAGCTGCAACTGTGTGCTGGGAAAATCCACACCAGCAAAGCAGAGGCACTTGTCCCTGCCTGGGGAGGATGAAGAAATGGCCAAGTCGCTTCCTGGGAACCCAGGAGGCTCTGGGGAGACCTGGCTGGCAGCAAGGGGTGCCCGGGGTCCATCTCGGGGAGCTCGTGTGGCAGGCAGCAGGTGATGGGTGTGCAGGTCCAGAGCCGAGGAGTAGGCTACAGCAGACCGAGAGGCCTGGAGCCGGCATGGGGAGGTCGCCATGAGCTCCCTGCACCCTGCCTGAGGACAATGCGTCCATGTGGCTCTCCGGGACCTCAGCTGGCCGAGAAATCACTGGACATGACTGAATTCACCTGTACAGCAGAATCACTTTGTAGTGTATTTTCTTTCAAGTGGAAAACATGGAATTGATGAAGGACACACGAGGAAAGCTCCGTGCCCAGGTAGACATCGTGACACGTTTGCTGTTCTGGACAGGGGCCATTTCCAAACACCCGCCATACATAGCCCAAAACAGCAAGAAGGGCCTGGTCCTAACAGGAACTTCAGCACTTTTCCCAACACTTCCAGAAGAAAACTGCATTTAAAATAAGTTTAGCTGCATGTGGTTTTGCACACCTGTCATCCCAGCACTCTGGGAGGCTGAGGCAGGAAGAGCGCAAGTCAGAGCTCAACTTGGGAAACTGAATGAATGAGGAAGACCCTGTCTCAAAATAAAAAATTTAAAAGGGCTGGGATTTAGCTCAGTGAAAAGGCCCTGGGGTCAACCCCCAGTACCACAAAAATAGATAGATAATACATGAATATATTGATACACAGATAAAATAAAGTAAAGTGAAATAAACTTGTTAAAAATACACGATTGAGAAAAAGCTTCCCGGTTTCCAACAAAGCAAGAAAGCACGAGCTGGAGCCCCAGGATAGAAAACTGAGTTCATCTGCCGCTTCTCAAGCTGTGATCTGGCCGGGCGGAGGGTAACAGTAGTTCGGTGGGTGCTGCCTGAACTTTACTACAGGAACAAGAGCAAGTCAGAGACATGAGGTGCTCTGCAGTGGCACAGCTGGGCTCACTGCGGCACCTGTGCGTGCTGTGTGTGTACAACTTCTGTCTGTGGCTGGTAGTCGTGGATCTGGAAGCTGCCAAAACAATGCATCGCCTTTGGACTGAATTACAGATCCTTCCATTGTGACCCTGGAGTAGCCTGGTGTCCAGGTGTCCACGGTGTGTGACAAGCTGCCCCGAGTCCGTGGCTCCAAACATCCACACTTTCATGGTTGGCAGTTAGCGGGCAGGAGTGTGCAGGCTGAGCTGGGTGGCTCCCTGTTGGCTGTGATGCTGTGGCATTGACAGAGGCCACCCAAGGGAGCTCTGCTGGAGGGAGCTGGCCTGGGGCTCAGGGTGTGGCCGCTCCTGGCTTCCCCTGGCCCTGCGGTGCCTTTGGACGTAGAGCTGGGGCTGCCAGGGACCCTGGAGTGGAGCCTTCCCTGATCCAACCCCGGAAGTTGCACAGCATCCCTTCTGCCCACTAAGCAAAGCCTGCCCAGAGTCAGGGGTAGCGTGGGCATGCCTGATCTTCCTGGCAGTGGAAGGAGGTCTTTGCAGCCACACCTGGCCAGCGTTTTCAGGATATCCGGGTGACCACGCCTCCTGGATAGCTGTCGCCAGCCATGCTGGAGTTCATAGACAGCAGAAGTACCTAGCAGTTCTGAACTTTTAGTTACACATTCCGAGCACATGGACATAAAGCTTTGGGGCCTAGGAAAGGCCCCTCTCTGCTCTGTGTAAGTGTGGTCCATTGGAGACAGTGGCCGAGTCAGGCAAGCTCCGGATGCTCGGCTGCGTCCTCTGTGAGGGTGCTTATTTCCAGTATTTTAAGCACCGAGCCATCCTCAGAGGACTTGGAGGGTTTAGCGTGCACCTGTGGATTCCTGGATATCAAGCTTACAAGGATCGGGACAGTGGGAGGCAAACGAATTTTGTGAACTGTGGCTCTAAGACGCTTCCTATCAGCAGCCACGCTTTAAACAGAATGCGAAAACCACAAGGGCACCTGTGAATGGATTCCATTTTGTTTGTTTTACATTTTTAAAACAATAGAGGGCAGGAGTTTCAAACTGATTTCAAAAGACTCCTTGAGTATTTTTCCCTTATCCTAAGAAGGTTTGTCTATCATTCAGGTATTTTGCAAAGACTTTCAAAAGTACTTTTGCAGCGGCCTTCCAAATGTCATTTATGACACTGTTTTGAAGTACTTTACAGGGTTTTGTCGGTCTTAACAATAGACTTACTTAAAAAATCCTTCTTCTTGCCACCTTTATGTTTTGCTAAGAATTAGGAAAGTTGTCTGAGCTGTTTTAGCCCATTTGTCTAATTTAGGGGGGAATAAATAGATAATTGGTGGACAGATGACAGATGGTAGGTAATAGATGAAACGAGCAGGGCAAAGATCCTGGGCAGGACTCTCACTGTGACCCGCTCGATGCTTGTGCTGTGCACTGAAACAGTGGCCGGAGGAAGCTCGCCCGCGTGCTGGTGTGCAGCACACGCGGGGGACGGGGTCTTCTCCCCGAGTCAGGAGGCCGTGCACAGGGGCCAGACACTCCCCTGGGTGCTCTCGGTGGTGGGTGGAGGAGGCAGGGCCTGTGGCGGAGGGGGCAGAGCTGGCTCAGTCACCCCTTCTGCCCAGAAGCAGCGGTCCCCACCTGGCATGACCACCCAGTGTCCCCGGACATCGCTCCCTGTCCCCTGGCTGAGAACCACTTAGCTAAATTACCAAGCCATCTGCTTTTACACCCATAATTAACACGACACACTCTTTAATCTGCACTTTGGTGAACGTGAGCAATCAAAGGGACACTGTGCTTTAAACTGTGCCCTTCGCCACTTCCCCAGAACAGAGCACTTGGCCTACACCTGACCCTGCCCCGGGGGCCTGACTGCTGGGTTAGCATCAGGTCACCTTCTGCTGGTCCCCAGTGAGTTTCGACACACCTACCCCTGGGGCGCTGGGCCACGTGCAGGCCACGGTGTCCCTCTGCTGTGGACCGAGGCCACTTTCTCAAGGCCACTTCTCCAATGTTGCAGGTACAAACTACCTGGGTATTTAGACACCAGAGCAACTAATAGGGCGCCATCGATCTTTCATGGTAAGAGAATACATAAATTATAAACAAATATGTCCTTTGGTCTCGTTGAACAGCACAGTGATCAAAGATGCACAATGGCAAGGCATTTGCTGCCGCTGCCGCGGGCGGCCATCCTCTCTGCTCCTGGGCTGTGCTGACGGACAGCCTGGGAGCTGTCAGCTCTTGTCCCATCTGTCACAGCACACTTACCTCCTGTGGTTTTAAGTAATCAATACGGGGGCTGGAATCACCTACTGCTACCTCCGCTACCTCCTATTTTGTCCACTCATAAATTATGGATCGCTGCACAACATCAAGTCTACAATTTCGATTGCATTTGCTAATCATTGATCAATAATTCAGGAGCTGCTTCTCCTTCAAGGGCCCCTGGCTTCCTACAGCATATGGCACCGGGCTGGCGCAGAGGAGCGCTCAGCACAAAGAGCAGCCACAAACACGACTCCTTCAAAGTTGCCTCCACTCTTCCCCTTCTCACAGGCTGGGGTGGCAGCTTCCGACTTCTGTTTGGCAACTTCCGCTGGCTCCCGGGGCTTGATGTGCACAGGGGCTGGGAGGTCACAGGGGGCATCCGCAGCTGCTTGCATCTGCTGTAATCTGTCCTGCATCCGGTTGATTTTTATAATGTTAAGGCAGAGTGTTTATTTACCCTGAGAGACATATTTGCATCTCACTTAGTGCATGTTTCAGTCACACAAAGATCAGCTTTCTGTCTGTCTCTGGATTGGCTTCTCGGGTAGATGACGTGGCCCACACTATTCAGGCCGCGTGGTCCCACGCGTGGGCATCCAGGGGACACAAATGCTCCTCTCACATGCACACGCTGCTCCTGAGCTGTCCTTGACCAGACAGATGCAGTCTGTGGTGGGGAGTGGCTGGGCTCTTTCCGGTTCCCTCTGAGGGCTTACGGCCTGTTCCACCCTCTTCTCTGCATCCCGGCGATCTGGCGAAGTTAAAACTTGCAAGAGTCATGCACGGCCTGCTGGGAGAAAAGCCTCCCCTTCACCTGCAGGGCAGTCCTGTGGGTCTCTTCTCGCACACACAGGGCCTGGTGCTGCTGCTAGTGCGGGTGGAGGGGAGGCGGGGAGGCAAGAGGCAGGGCCGTTGATCTGGTCCTCGGCAGCCTGCTGCCCCTGAGTTTGGCGAAACCTTTCCCACAAACAGTTGCCTGAGAGGGCGCTGGAGGTCAGGGCCCTGGGCATAGCCGCTCACCCCTGTGGAAGGAGCTAAAGGGCAGAGGGAGGCCGTGTGGTGTCCCCCAGGGCCCGGGCAGCCGGAGGGAGAGAGAGGAGCAGCTCTGCAGCTCCTGCTATAAAGGGCGTCCTGGCCCATTGTCAACCAGCCCCACAGGAGGGCAGCCACGGCAGCAAGGCTCTCAATAACTCTCAAAAATCGTAAGAAAGGAAACAGCAGGAAGGGCCAGAAAGGAGGGGAGAGGAAGGAGCAGACAGGGCAGCAGGAGTCGCTGATGGAGCAGAAAACAAAACTCTCCTTTCAGTGGAAAGAGAAAGGGAAGGGATAGAAACGGCTTTGAAAATGTTAGTGAAAGTGACGACAATGAGAGGAGATCAGAACCACAGAAAGAGGCACAGAAAGGAAAATATCACCCAAGAGACCAGCCAAGGAGGTGGCCTCACCCTGGCCAATACCGGTGCCCCATCACCCCTCGTCCCTGTGCCCAGGGCCCCCGCTCAGCTTGGCCACCCGGGGACAGGGCCTGTGCCCCATGCGCTCCCCGCAACTCCGGCCCCGTGGACCGCACAGGCTCCAACCTGGCCGGCTGTGGTCACCTTGGAACCTGCCCTCTGCAGACAGAGAGAGGAATGGTGGGCAGTACTGCGGGCCCTGTGGAAACTCTGAGGCCACTGTGTATCCCCAGCCAGCCAGGCACCAAGGAGCCTCCGTCTCCACCTTCTTCCCTGTAATTCCAGAGGTGCAGATGTCACTCTCGGTTCTCAGGGTAGCTCCCCAAGACCCATGGTGCTGTCACTGCCCTGAAGGAAGCTGTAAAACTGTTCAGGACCCGTCCTAGAGCACGAGGCACAGAACACTGACCAGGAGAGAGGGCTGAGGGCCTAGACCCAGAGCTGAGGTCCTGCACTTCTGCATGGTGGCACGGCCACTGGGGACCTCTAGCCTGCAGTTTGGAGAGGCTAGCTGCAGAGTTCACCCTTATTTCTGCCTCCTGTAGACAGAGGGGCCCTCTCCCGGTACCCCTGTCACCTGCAGCTCTGACGGGGTGGAGCCCCTCACCCTGGACCTGCTGTGGAGCCCGGGGACTCCTCAGCGCACAGGCTGCTCCTTCTTCCTCTGGGCCTCGAGCATCACTAGTGGAGTCAGAGTCAACCCCAGAGCAGACTCCGTGCCACCATGCTGCCTGCAAACCACGCCAGCTCTTTTGAGAGGAAAGCTTGTAACAAGTGATAGAAACCATGTGTAGCAGTGACACTTTCATCTGTCCATTGTCTGTCTGTCTAGCTATCATCTATCATACACCTCTCCATGCAGCAAGCACCTATTTATTCACTCGGATCTGTTATTTCCATGACCTATTCGTCATCTGTCCATCTATTTATTGTCTATCATGATCTTTCCTATTGACCATTTTTCTTTTAACGTCAGGGTCCCGCAGTTTCCAACGGGCTGAGGACGGGACCCTCTTCTTGTCCTGCCCCTCATCTCCACTTCCTGCTTGGGGTGGACTGCGCACCCGCCTGCTCTGCATCCTCTCTCTGCAGGGGGTCAGGGGCTTGCAGGGTCCTGAGGAGGGTGAAGTGCGGTCTTCTGCAGCCAGAACCACCAGCTGCCCACTCTCCAACTCTGCCAGCGTGGATCCGCGAGCCTCCCCGCAGTGACGGGTGGGACAAGAGCAGCTGCCCCTTGTCCCTGCGAGGAGAGGATTTTTCCTTGCTGGTACGCAGCTCGGAGGGGCTTACACGTCCCCAAGCCCCATCCATGCTGCTGCCCAGAGCCCTGCCTCAGCCTCCACCGTCACACATGCCCCCAGTGCTACTTCCTGTCCCCAGTCCAGGCCCCAGAGCCTTTGGAGCCCCGGCCTGCCTGCTGGCTCCCCACGAGCCCTTCTCCTTCCTGTCCCACCTGTGGGGTGCACAGCTGTGAGGGTGGAGACTAGAGTCTTCATCAGGGAAGCCATGCGGTCCCTGTATGGCCATCAGCTCCTGGCCTTGCTTCATATCTGTGCCCTGCATCCACCTGGCCTCATGAGTAATCCCCAGGCCCCTGGGCCGACCAGGAGCACCCTTCTGTCCCCACGGTCCCTGTGTCCTAGGCAGACCCAGGCTCCCTCTGACCTGCAGTGGGTGTGTCTCACCATTGCTTTCTCTTGACTTGTTAAAATCTCTGAGTCTCCCTCTTAGTCTTGTGTGCGTGTGTGTGTGTGTTTGTGTGTGTATGTGCGCAGGTGTGCAGGTGCGCATGTGATTCCACCATGTGTTTGTATGCATGTGTACACAAGGTCCTGACTTATGCTTGTGTACAAGTATGTACGCTGTTCCATCATAAGTGTGTGTGCATGTGTATGTGCACATGTGTATACGCATGTGTGTGTGTCTGCAGTAAGGCAGCCTGTCCCAAGCAGACGGAGGACACACACAGACGTAGGTCCCCATTCTGAGCGTTTCCAAGCCCTGCCCCTGTCCCTGTGGCCAGCGGATGTGTTCGAGATGTCCCTGCAGGTCACGTGGGCCTCGGGGAAGCACAGGCCCGAATGAGGCAGAGCCTACCTGGGAAGTGGGTGAAGTTACGTGGGAGCTCGAGTCAGGAACTTTTTTGAGCAGTTTGAAATGACGGGTTTGGTTCGCTCCGCCCTGGCCCTCTCTTCTCCTCTCCGGACCTCGAGACGATGAAACGGCAGTCACAGTCCCTGCTGGCAGATGCTCGAGAAGAAAGGACCATCTATAAGGGATCTCTGCATCTCTCTCTGTGTATGGCAGCACAGGGGACATTGAGAAAGGGAGGGGACTGCTCCCCGGGCCCCCAGCCACCCAGCTCTGAAAGGCCTGTGTGTGGGCTGCATCCTACTGTGCGTCTTCCACTGGCCCGGGGAGGCTTGGGGCTGAGGGCTTCTTGGGCTCAGGGCTGGCTGCTGTACCAGGGGCATCATCGGGGACCAGGCCCTGCCATAGGAGCTCCCAGCCCGCTGCAGAAGGAGCCACTGAACAGACAAGTGAGCAGGCAGAGAGCAATGTGGAGGGGAGATGGGGAGTGCGGATGAAGGTGGGGTGCAGAGAGGGGAGGGACGCGGTGGGGAGGGGTGTCAGTGGCCGGTTGGCATGGCTGCTCCAGAACGAGGCGCAGTGTCTGGTTTGATCTGCAGGACGCTGAGTCTGTGCAGAAGTGAGAGGGTTCCTGTGTGCTTGATTCCTCGACCCTTTTCTGATGCTCAGAGTCAGGGCAGAACCTGTGCAGAAGCGGCACAAGTTCAAGTCCTGGTGGGTCCCAGGTCCTGTCTTCACTGACCCGCTCTTTACGCCAAGGTGACGGCTGCAAGCGGGCTCTCCACCCTGAGGCGCACAGGAGACGCCCGGCTCCCCGGGGAGGGGGCACCCAGGCCGCTGCTGCTCCAAGGGACTGCCCCGGGCTGTGTGATGGAGAAACTGCACTTGAAATCTTCATCTGCATGGCACTGTGTTCACACTTGAAGGCCGAAGCAGAACAAATTGCTTTCCAGTAAACACAGGTGTTTTTTGCTAAGACCACATTTCACACGAACTGTAGAAATACAGCATCTGATTTGAGATATAAAGGCAAATGGTGGAGAGTATGAAAACTTATTTCAATCAAAAACAGGGCAAAATATTGCAATGATTGTTTATGTTAACTTTATGCTGAACTGACACTAAATTTTGTTTCTAAATTTCAGTGGTGTCTTTTCACTTAAAACTAGCTCCTGGACAACTCCAAGTCACCTCTGCGGTCACCATCCATTGCCACTGGACATTGCTGAGCTACACGACAGAATCCAGGCTCGGCTGGGTGAACAGCACACGACGGAAAAGAGCTCCCAGCAGGCCAGGCCCAGAGTGCCCTGAGTCCGAGAGTGGCACAGAAGCGTGTGTCCCTGTCCCTCTCTTGTCTTTGGGGGTGGTCGGGCACGACCCAGAGGAGAGGGGAAGCCACGGAAAGCAGCTCAGGTGTGTTGCGGCAGAGGAGCTTCCTCCCTCTGCCTCCTCACTCTACTTCCCTCTCATTCTCCTTCACGCTTCCGCCCCGTGAGGGCCCGCCATGTGCACCGAGTGGTCCTGTAGGCCAACTGTGCATTCCTGGATTTTCCAGAAGCAGATGAGGGGGCTGATGAATTAACTTGCCAGGATAATCCCACAGGAAAAGAGTTTAACTGAATGGTTACGGGACATGGATAAATAAGGGTCAAGTGTATCGTGTGGCTTCGAGAGAGCACCTTCATAGTTGGCTTATGATTCCATGTGCCCTGCACTTTGGCAATTTTTAAAAAGCAGCCATTAGACGTGGGATTCTCCTCCTTCCTCACCCTTCTGTACAACAACGAACAGAAACGAGGATTTGATAGAGTGCAGGTGCCCGACCACTTGGTGTTTATGTCCATTTTTATGTCGCTGTACTTCCTGATCCCTGCGTGTCCCTGCAGACCCCTCCCGGTCCCCCTCCATGGTGGAAGCTGAGGACCACCCTGCTGAGCCTCTGGCCCAGGCACATGGGTCAGAAGGTTCATCAAAGGACTGTTTTCAGCAGAACTGGTGACTCTGTGTCCAGGGCTGTGCACTTTTTAATGCTGTTTATCGAGATATGATCCAGGTGCCCTAGAGGCCCCTCCTGCAGGGCGTGGTCAATGGTTTTCAGTGTGTACGTCTACAGAGCTGTGCCCACCCACAGAGCTGTGCCCACCCACAGAGCTGTGCCCACCCGTTGCCTGATTCCAAGGATGCCTCCTCCCCCTAGAAAGAGACCCTGTGCTCCTGCCTCTGTCCCTTCCAGCTGCTTCTAACCCAAATCTGCCTCTCATCTGGGGACATGGCACAGAGGACAGTGGCAGGTGTGGCCTGAGTATTCGATGTGACTTCAACAGCATGGGAGTCAGCCCAGCCGCTGGGACAGGACACCATGGGCAGGTGGCTTGGACAGCACAATTGCTCTTTGCGTGTCCTGCAGGTTGAGGTCTGGGGTCAGGGTGCCAGCTCGTGGGTGGCTGGCAACCGCCGCCTCTGCACTGTGACCTCGTGGGCAGCAGGAGACAGAGAAAGAAAGGGCGATGGAGAGGGTCCTCTCAGATCCAGTCAGAGGGCCGGTCCTGGCGCGTGGACACTGCCCTCGTCTTGGGCTCTGAGCGTGGGTGGCTCGGCCCTGCCTGTCCTTTCTCTGAGTCCTGGTCTCTGACGCCCATGTGTCTGCTGCCACCTGCCTGGCATGCATAGCCGATGTGGCACCTGGGTCCTGGACCCAGCAGCCTCCAAGATTGGGACAGATTAGCATCTGCTCTTTGTAAGTGACCGGCCTCGGGTGCCGCGGCAGCAGCAGCATGAGGGAGTGAGACAACTTTCGTCCTCAGCTGTCACACGGGCGTCAAGGCCTGAGTTCAGGGCACACAGATCTGCAGTCCCACACGGGTTCAGAGTACTCAGAACAGGCGGAGCCCCCCTCCGGGGTCCCCTCCAACGGCCTGGGGTGCAGCTGACTCTAGCTGACTGGGCAGGGGAGGGTGTGAAGGGCGGGGAGAGCGGAGGGAGTAGAACAGTAGGGATGACTGTCACGCTGCTGAGGAGGGACAGCAGGTGAAGACGACCAGGACAGCAGAGAGCAGACAGGTGGGCATCCCACAGCGGACGTGTATGAAGAGCCTGGTTCTGATTCTACAGTGTGAGCACGGTGTGCCCCTGGGGCCGTGTCAAGTGGGCTTACAGCACGCCTTTGAGCCAGGCTTGGTGGTGCACATCTGTAATTGCAGCATCTGGGAGGCTGAAGCAGGAGGATCCCAAATTTGAATCTTGCCTGGGCAACTTAGCAAGACTCTGTTTCAAAATAAAAACTAAAACGGGTTGGGGATATACCTCAGTGCCAAGGTCCTGGATTCAATCCCCAGCACTACAAATTAAAAGGGAAAAAAACGGGAAGAAAGCAAAACAAAGCACCCCCTCTGTGGCTCCTTCTGCAGCTGGCCCTGCACAGACCCACGCAGTGAGGACAGCAGGAAGGACCGGTGGACAGCGTGCTGGCTCCCTGGTGACCACGTGACCTCACTGAGCTGCTCGGCGATGAGCTCGACAAACGGCAGACACAAAACTGCAAACTCCGCATCACGGACGCGCGAGAGTGCTACCCAGGTACCGGGGAAGCTCTCGAGGGGGCCTGCATACCAGATAGCAGGGTCCGGCAGGGACAACCGGCCATGTCACGTGTGGCGAGGAGGTGTGGCCAGGCACCCAGCTGCCAGCGGAAATGGGAGACAGAAACCGCTTTGTGAAATGGGTGGAGCACCCCGAGTCAGCATCGCACATGCCCTGCAGCCTGCACCCAGGTCCACCCCAGAGAGGGTTCAAGGGACACTGTAGGAGGAGAGCCCCAGGCACAGGGCCTGCACCCCTCTCCAGTGAGCGGGTACTCCGTAGTCTTCCCAGGAGTCCAGGGAGGAACTGTGGGGACAAACACACCAGGCCCCGGCACGTGCTGAGGGGATGTGCCCAGACACAGAAGCTCATAGGAAACACTTGGCAGAAGTGGCAAAGCTGTGACAGGAAGCCCCAGCGTTCATAGGGCTGGGCCTGGCCGGGGACCCAGACGTGTGCGGGAGGAAGCCTGGGGACAAGCGTGAGCCCACGTGCAGTGTTGCTGCTTCTCACACGCACTTTGAAATGAGGGGATTTTACTGCACTCTATTAATCCCTCTGTAACATGCACACAGTAATTTAGCATGACCAGAAGGAGGAAAATCAGGCCAAATGGAGCTGAAGAGACATCTCCACCTGGCACACTGCCCCTGTGACAGCCATGTGGCTCGGAAGGCCCTGGGGGCCTGGTTGAGGAGCAGACCCTTTGGGAGGGCCATCAGTCCCCTGTCAGAGTGGGGCACACAGGACCCCCATGTCCCTCCCTGCCCTGGTCACAGGAACTTGGCAGCCAGGCCAGTAGCCGACCTAGGTCCCAGCTTGCCCTTCCCCTCAGCATTCACAGTGAAGTTGGGACCCAGAGGGGCCTACATTCCTCTGCATCTCCTGGACTCTGCAGGAGGGTGGGCTATCACCTTCTGACCCCAACCCAGGCATGCGGCACAAGCTCTCTCCACTGCAGTGTTTGGGGCAACAAAGAGGCAGAGCTGGGCTGGTCCCAGGCTGCCCCAGGTCCCATGGTCTCCGCCATCCACACCGGCTTCTCTGCTGCCCAAGCACAGGTGACCAGGAAAGGGTGAAAGCAAACGAGCATCATTCAGAGCCCTCGCTGTTCAGTCAGTGTCACCTAAAGGGTCCTTGCATTTCTAAGTCTTCTTTCTTCCCCACCTCTCTCTAGTCCAAACCCAACCAAGTCACTCATCTCCCCAGGTAGCCATCCATGGTCCCTAGTGCATGGCCATCTTCTTGTGGCCCTGGGCCCTCCCAGCAACACTGCAGCCCTGAGGCTCCTGGCCAGTGCTGTCACCTGCCAGGCTGCTAGAGTCTGTGTCCAGGTGTCCCCAAGACTCTGTGGTCCTTGTGTGGCACTGTGGAGAGTGCTCCAGGAGGTGGCCTCATGGGAAGAAGTGTGACACTGGGGTGTGCTCTGGAAGGGGATGGTGGGGCCCCAGCCCTCTCCTTG
Source organism: Hystrix cristata (assembly GCA_004026905.1). Taxonomy (NCBI): domain Eukaryota; kingdom Metazoa; phylum Chordata; class Mammalia; order Rodentia; family Hystricidae; genus Hystrix; species Hystrix cristata. The sequence goes on from PVJO010016968.1 coordinate 12,757, forward strand.
CTTGCTCTCTCTGTCTCTCTCACTCTCTGTCTCTGTCTGTCTGTCTCTCTCTCCTACCACCTCTCTATCTCTGTCTCTCTGTCTCTATCTCTATCTCTCCCTCCATCTCCCTCTCTATCTCTCTTTGTCTCCCTGCCTCCCCCATCTCTCTCCTTCCTGGCTGCCATAATGTTTTGCCTCTACATGGGCTCAAAGGCAATGGGGCCAACAAACCATGGACTGGAACCTCGGAAACCATGAGCCTAAGTAGCCCTTTCATGTTATCTCAGGATTTTGTCCTGTTGAGGGAGAGCTAACTAGCACAATCCCTGCTCGGGGGAAGGATAACCATTCTTCTTCACCTCTGCTTCTCCCCCGGACATGGTCCATCTCTTTCTGCTCCATCCTGTCTATACCCTGCTGGTTTGTTGAATTTTCTGGTGCTTTTCTTGGCCTGTCATTGTGTTCACTCTCTCACATGCTCTGTGAGTTCATAGAAGGTGAGAAATTCCATTTCTCCCTTCACATCCAACTCTGTGCTATGCACAATTAAGTGCTTAATAAATGTCCTTTGATGAGCATAATGACCATGTGCATGATAATGGTGCTGAAGTTCCTCCTGGGAAAGTTTATATACTTTGAGAACTGGGTTCCCAGAATTAAATTATGATGGGAAATCAGTTTCTTTATATCTTTGGTGAGCCACAAGGCTGGCGGCTTAATGAAGGGTGAGGTGATTGATGGCCTGCTGTGTGGACTCCACAGCCCTCCTGCCCAGTGCCCGCCTCTGTCTCGGAAAAGCTCCATCCTGCTCAGTCTGTTCTAACTCCGAGGGCTCCAAGTTGTGCACTCAGAATAATTTTGTTATTTGGGAGATAAATTAGGGTGGAAACGCAGTTTCCAAAATGGCAGACTGGCTTTTTAGACTAACATGCAGTTGGAAATAGAAGACTAACCTTCACCAGTGTTAGACAGCATCATTTTTTAGAATATGTAGTTCTGGTTTTTGTGTCTCCCGCTCATGGCTCACCCATGCTTAGGGGAGCAGCATGACTCCCTGGGGTGCTATGGGCCCGAGCGGCCTCCATGAGCAGAACCTGACCACACCTCCGCAGGTCTCCCAAGAGCTGCTGGCCAAGGACAGCTCTGAGCCAGGCAGGGTCAGCCTGGACCTCAGGGCTTGTTCCTGTCACACGGCTCGGTGTGCCAGGCTGCGAGTGAGGCCGGGGCAGTGAGAAGCAGCTGGGAGGGTGAGCAGGGAGTTAGAGGACTGGGGATCAGGGAGCCTACCGGGGCGTACCACAAACTCCCACATGCCTCCTGTTTTTCCACCTGGCCCTGGGGCCTAGAGTTGCAGCCCGGCTCTGAAGGACAGGGCTGTGGCCCGCACACCCACGCCAAGGGAGGTCCGACCAGGCCAGGTGGGGGCTGAAAGGTCTGGTGGCAGCTTGGTGAGGGGGAGAGAAGGGGACGCTGAGAACACTGGCCTCCCGGGAGGAGGAGGAGCTGGGGCCCCAGGCGTCTCTCCGTGGTCTAAGGAGCAACGCTGCTGTCTGGGTCCAGTCTAGTAACTAACTTCCCACCCCAAACACACCCTCACTGCATAGGAAGAAGCCTTTTGTAAATTTTGCTTAAACCTGGACTAGGTCTTCCTCTGGATGAAGGTTATTACTGATCCACTCAGCCTCTTCCCTTATCTGGTGCACCAGACTGTGTGGGGCCACCTTCTACCACTCAGAGGAGCGAGCAGTGGCCCGTGAGAGTCCCCCAATTCTTCAGAGTGCCCCTATATCCCCTCCATGCAGTGCCATGGAGAAGGCTGCCCACCGACCCTTTGATTTCCCTGACTTGACCTCAGGGATCAGGCACCACATTGAGACACCCTCCCTCCAGTCCCCTTTTGTAGATGGTGCAGTGCCATGCAGTGGGGAAGAAGAAGGTAAAAATGTACTTGCTAATTAAAACCCATAAAGGAAAAATTAAATTCCATCCTTTAATGGTGCCATTTATCGTCATGGATACTGCAGGGGGAGCCACACTGAGGAAGATGCAAGGAGCAAGTTCTGCACACCCAGAAACCGTAACTCCTGAGAAAGCGCGAGCACTTTGTTTTATTCTGCATAGCTGCACCCAGGACGTGCGTTAAGATAGGTAAGAAGAAATCCAGAATTGATTCTTTGAGTTAGATTTGTAGAAAATCTAAATATTCAGGAGCAGCAATACAGAAGTATACAGTGCCAGGCAAACAAAAACCAAAGGTTTCTGTGTTTGAAGATGGTGAGAAATGCAGGGATTTTCAGAGGGAGAGTCCCGCAGGGCTGGCGACAGGAAGCGGAGCCACTCCGAGCCCGAATTTGAGCATCAGCTCTGCGAAGGCCCGCGTCTCCCCATCTCCCATCTCCCCACGGCAAGTCTCACACAGTTCTGCTAGGAATCAAGTTAATTGGGTTTGCTGTAAGGTTGCTGTCCTTCCTGCTGGAAGCCCTCCCAGGTTCGCGCGCCTTCCTGGTCACCAGACTCCCCGGCCACCCTGTTAGCCCGGACTTTAATTAGCTCTGGCGTCCTCTTCCTAATGATGAGCATGGAGATGATGAATGGAAATGCAAATGACGGCGAGGAGCCGGAGCCATCAGTGCCAGCGTCATTAATGCTTTCCCTCTGCTAGATCGATCACTGTCACCCGGATGGTGCTGCCGCGGGAGGGTGGCCGCGGGCCAGGGCACCTTCCAGAGCGCAGGCGGGCCCGGCGTGGCGGGTTTCCTCCCCATATGCTTTGATTCGTCTTTTGCTGAATATTTGTTTGGCAACTAGAGTTCCAATATATTTCCAGCTGAGATGATAACTATTTTGGGTCAATAAGCAAATAGCTAATTTAGAGCAGAATAAATACCAGTAAAACAGTTCTAGGAGCATCGAGATGGGCGAGGAAGTGGGTGTACAGTGGGGCCCAACCAGTCTCCATGGGAAGGACTCCCCAAGAGCTGTGCCGGCCTGAAAGAGGAGATGCTGAGCGATGGCCCAGTGGGCACCATGCAGTGTCCTCCCGGGATCCCTGGGCCTGAAGTGCTATGTGGCTGCAGCGATGGGGTTGGGATTGTGGCCTCCTGGGAATGTGGTCTGGTAAGGGCCACTCCTCTCAGAGCAGCACACAGTGTCTCAGGGTGGTGGCTCTTGCTCTTTTGTTGCTAAACAGTAGACTTCTATGTCAAAAAAGTCTCACGTGAGTCGAGTTTGGTGGCACACGCCTGTGATTGCAGCACTTTGGGAGGCTGAGGCAGGAGGATCACAATTTCAGGTCCAGCCTGGGCCACTTAATAATTCAGCAAGACTCTGTCTCAAAATTTAAAAGTGGGGGGTGGCGCCAAACATGTAGCTTCATGCAAAGGCCCTGGGTCTAATCCCCAGTACCACAAAAAAGAAGTGTCACGTGGCCATAGTGGATGAACTTGGCCCACTCTCCAAGCCCCCAGCCCCTGCCCCTCCTTTTCCAGGCCACACTTATATCCTTTCCCTTCCTCCCCTCCTGATCATCTCTGTGCTAAGATCAGCCTCAACATGACCAGGCCACCTGACACCCAAGGAGAAGGCCAGAGGTCTATTTGGCCCAGCTTCCTGCACGTGTAAAGATGGCAACAGCCACCTTACCACTGCAGATCTGCCCCTGCGAGCGCTCACCCCAGTCTCCAGCAAGCTATCAGTGGTCAGGACCACAGACCTGGGGAGGTCCTAGGCACCCACATTGTGTGTGCATCAGACCCACGATGACCCAGCCAGGGCTACCTCTGCCTGTTGCAGACAGAAGGGGCAAAGAGATGGACAGGCTGCCCTTCCTTTACGCCTGAGAACGTGCGACCCCCAGACTTGATGGCGGGGCTTGCCACCGCGTGCCAGCTGCCCTCTTTCCGGTCCCAATGTCTGGCCCTCCCTGCCCCCTCAGCTCCTGTCTCCTCCCTGACAGGTGGGTGCTAGAGTCCTGCATGGTACAGGACCCCACAGTAGGAAAACTCTGCTGGGTAAGTGGAGACGGGAGAGGACCAGACTCTCCTGGGAGCTAGGTAAAGAGCCTCTCACAGACCTGTGGCCTTAGCAGTTGCTTGAAATCTTCTGCCTCTGTTTCCTTACCTGGAACATAAGCTATCAGCCTTCTTGGGGAGCCCTAAGGAGTGGATGAGGGACTGTGATGTGGTGCTTGGGCCCATGCATGTGAACACAGCAAGTGTGAGATGACTTGCCCAGGGCGGCCTTGACGGCCCCTGTATCAACAGCACTCATCTCGGGGGCATCCTCAGATCCAGGTCTTCTAAGTTTCTGGAGGTGCCTGTCCCCGTCCCTCCCATCCCACATGCTCTTCTGCAATGGGCTCTTCCCCATCCCACAGCGAGATGGGGCTGAGTGTCGGACCCTGCCCAGTGTCTGCCTGGACAGTCCAGCTCAGCCCAAGGGACCCTGCAATGCTCGGTGGGGTGTTCAGCTGCAGAGCAGACCTGTGGCAGGCTTGGCTTGACACCCGAGGTCACAGCTCAGCTCGGCTGCCCATATGGCAAGCGTGCCATCTTGGACCCCTGTCTGGTCCGGCCTTTGGGAAGGTGGGGTTTCACCAGCGACTGTGCATGACAGCCTGAGAGGCCCTCTGTGGCCTGGAGACCCCTGGGAGCTAAGCCAGGCTGTCCTGCGCCACAGAGTCCTGTCAGGTAGCCACAGGAATAGGTTCTCTATCGAGGTCCTGTTGGCCATCGAGGTTAGGTCACCTTGTCATGACCTAAATAAAACTCATGATCTTCCTTTATCATCATCTCTCCCACGTGGCACTGAGATGTCCCCAGGACAGGAAGCGGTTATTCTTGTTTCCAGCCCTGGATGTGGCCTGGTGCCTGGTGGGGTCGCACGCACACTTGCAGAGGAAATGAATGCAGGCCAAGGCCGGGCTCTGGTCTCCGGTGACCGGGGCTCTGCTCGCAGCCAGCAGGCTGCCTTCAGTGAACCATGAGTGTGGGGGCCTCCTGGGGCCCTGGGACCTCCAGGCTGGTGAGGCTTAGCTACTAGTGGGTGAGCCTCACAATTACTTTTCAATTGATTCCAAAAGTTTATGTTAGGAATTATTAAAACTTCACAAGGAACCACCTTAGTGAGTGGCAAGGCAAGGTAATTACATTTCAGGCTCCATTTTTAAAATTTCAATACAGTTGTTGTGGTTATGAGTTGATAATTTATGGGCACAGCAGCCTAACATGACATTGAGGATAAACCGATCCTCTTTTCCCTAAACCACTCTCTATGGCTAGAAGATATCTTTTTAAATTGGCGTTTTATTAAAATTAACATCCTAAAGTTACATTTTATAATTATATTTCCTTTCTTAATGGGAAATCATAAAAACGTCTTTACTTAAAAGGCAAAGTAATTTCTCTTTCAAATAAATAACTTCAAATTAACTTCCATCTGTCTATAGGTTGAATATTTTATTTTCTTAGTATAATGACAACAACAAAAAAAATAAAGGGAGATGAAATGTTTTGTTACCTTGGTACCTATTACAGCTTTGGCACCCTTTCTAGAGTGCTAGCCAATTCCAATAACATCAGGAACATGAGGAAATAAATTAGACATTTTAATTGTGAGATTATAACATACTGATGGAAGAGCTGGGTAGGAGCCAAAACAAATTTTAATGACAAAACAATAATCTAAGCAAAGTAGAAAACATTAGACTCTATGGGCTTCAAAAGGAAATAAAGAAGCCACATTAGCAACACCTCCAAGCTTATTAACTGCAGACAATATAAATGGTGAAGGAGGCTGACAATTTATTATCCATAAAGTAGAGAGCTTTGAATAGTAAATCAAATGTATAATTGGGTAAAATTTCAGATAGCATCCATAACTGATATTTTTAGGTAACCACCAGAAATTGATGCCCCAACTGGGAATTCAAAGTTCAGAAGATTCAGAATGCAGGGTTGACAGTGCCCAGCCATGTGGCCCCTGGCTCACCACATGTCAGCTGGGACACACCACCAAGCATGAGTCAGTATTGGACAGGAGGGTCCCACCCATCAGACCGCCCGGACAGCACTCTATTCACAGTACAACTGGCTGCTTGGTGGAGGGGAGCCCTAAACGGCTGTGGATGCCACTAGGGCCTGAACTGCCCTCCGTGGCCCCCTTCCTGAGGCAGGAGGGCCACCACGACCTGGAGTTGGCCCCGACTTCTGCCTCCTCCCCGGGTCTGCTGCACACAGTCTTGTGCCCCGCCCAAGGCCCAGGGTGGCAGGGAGTGTCGGACACAGAGCTGGAGGGCTGAGGGGCTCTCGTGTGGCCTCATTAATTTTGGTCAGCTTTATTGAGTTGCAATGGACAGGAGTAAGGCTCACACGTTTTATCTGTGCGGTTTGATGGGTTTTGGTAAATGTTCACAAGAGAAGCTACTGCAGTCAAGAAGATGTGCCTGCGTCCCAGACGGCTCCTTCCCGGCCTCCCCCGACAGAAGAGCCCTCTTCAGTCCAACGCAGGTTTCTACCCTTCCAGGCTCCTCCGCCTGCTCTGGGATTTCACAGAAAGGACCACGCACGTTTGCAGGCCTCCGCCTGCACTGCACGAGGTCCCTGCAAGGCTCTTCTGCAACGTGTGTTTGAGCCATGTATCTGTTTTTATTGTGCGTATCATTCTACCGCATGGACAGGCTGCAGGCAGTTTCTCCTCCTCCTGATGAGCGAGACTGTCATCTTCAGTGTGGGGCTCTTAGCCAAATAAAGCTCCTTTGAGCATTTTCTCAAGTCATTTTCATGGGCACAACTTTTCATTTCTCCAAGGTAAATATTTAGGAATGGGTTACACAGTCGTGTGTATTTAACTTTATGATTGCTTCGCAAAATGGCTCTACCATCTGACACTCCACTGGCAAAGACGGGGTGCTCATTTTCCTGTTTCCTTCGACAATTTGCACCATTAACCTTTTAAGTGTTCAAATGATTCATGATTATTTTAAATTTAATGTTCATAGACCTACGTTGAGCCCCTGCCATGTGTTTATTGGCCATTTACATATCTTCTTTTGTGCAGCAGTCACTCAAATAGTCCACTCATTTTTATTAGAATGTCTTGTTACAAGATTTTTTCTTATCATGGTTTATTTGTATACATTTATGTATACATTGAAGTAGAGACATTTATATTAGAGAAAGCTATGTTACCTGAAAAAATATATATATATATATATATTCTGTATATATGTATATATGCATTAACCACATGGCCCAGTGCGTATAGAGCGTAAGTGTAGATTCTGGAGACCGACACACATGTGGTGGTAATATTTTCTCCCAGGATGTGGTTTGTTTTCTCATGTCTTTAACATTGATTGTCTTTGAAGACCCTAACATTTTAAAGTTGATAGAGTCCTCCAGTTTACTCTTTTGGTTATATCAATATAGCCAAATATGATCAATATAATCAAACCATCTTTCTCATGCTGATTTTTATATGATATATCTATTCCGCCCCTTTTTGGTTTTGTTTTTTGTCTTTATATTTTAAATGCATCTCTTGTAGACAGGTGTAGTTGGGTCTGGATTTTCTAACCAGCCTAAAATATCTCTTATAATTGTCATGGTTAGTCCATTCAAATTAATGTACTTATTTATGTGGTTGGATTAAATCTACCATTTTATGCTCTAGTTAACGTTCAGTCATTCTGTTTCTCTTTCTCCAGCTATTTTTTAATTAATAGAAGAATTTAATATTTCTTTTATTTAATCTACCAGTTTGTAGTCTGTAACTCCTAGATATTATTTTTAGTGATTTTTCTAAGGATAAGAAGACGCATCTTACACCTATCAGAGTCTATTTAGAGTCAAAAATTGTGATTCTTCACGCTTAGACTTCTCACATGATGCCTAATATTTTCTATTTATTACTTTTTAAAATGCAATAACTTTTTCTATCATCCTATGTGCCCATAACACATCCTTTTATAATTGTGACTTTTTTACTTTTGCAGAGATAAAATCCTCATTATAAGGTGTTACTATTATTTCCTCTGACATAGTTGGTTATCTTTTAAATAAATTACAAGATGAAAAGAAACACTGTTTTCCATTCACCCATCTGTGTCCACTTCCAGTCTCCTCGTCCATTTCCTTCCGTCCCCAACTCAGTCCTCACGACCCCTCAGCCTCCCGCACATCCTGATGCTCCCTATGGTTAATTTCTGCCTGCGGCAAGGACCTGTAGATTTTTAAAATTTTTAAACTGTCTTCATTGTCCTCCACAAGGACTTTTGGCTGGACACAGACTCTCTCCCCTCAGCTGCAGTCCCGGCATCTTCCGGTTCTGCGGTTTTGCCAAGCTATCAGAAGGATCCCGTCCCTGCTCCCTACACTCTGGGCGTTGCTTGCTTTGTTCTGTTTGTTGGCTGCTTTCATGATTGTCACGCTGACTTGTTTTTCACTGTGTGAGTAAGATGCATCTGGTAATGGTTCCTTTTCTGTCTCTGTTTTGTATGTCTGTCCCTCTCACCCCCCACCCCACACACACGCATGTCACTGCTATTCTTGAGTCTGCTAGTCAGTTTCTTATCAAACAAAATCAAATGACAGAAGTTTGGGTCATTACTTTTGCAAATTTTTTCTACCCCAACTCTGCTTCTCCTGGTTGCTGACACTAGTCTGCGCAGCACTTTCTCCCAAATCCTGGGCTGCTTCCTTTCTTCCCGTTTGCTCTGACGGTGGGATTATTTCATTTCTACCCCTCTGTCTTCAGATCAATTGACCTTCTTTCTCCCATCATCTACAACCTGCTCTTATGACCCTCTGCCAAACGCTCATTTCAGCCAGCTTTCTTTTTCAGTTCTAGGGTCTTTTTTCTTTTGTTCTATTCCCTGCTGAGAGGACTTTTGTCATCTCTTGTGACCAGCTTTCCTTCATTCCTCTGTGCCACGAGACACGGACCATGTGTCCCAGGATGCACCAGGTCTGTATTGACTAATACAAAGCTGCACCAAGAGAAAATGAGGTTAAAAATTTAACAATTAGCTGCTTAATTTATTCAATGCAGATAACTGATTCAGATAATCATGTTTTTAGAGTTAACTTGTTTGGTTTGAAATAATCAAGTTGACTCTTCTCGATTAAATAACAAGATATTTACTGAATCTCCACTCCACCTAGTATCATGTGGGTATGTGTGGAGATAGAATCTTGGTGTGAGGAAATAATTACGTCTCAACATTATTTTCTCTGTTCCTCTCATTAATTTCTTATCATGCCCTTGTTTATATGTGTCATTAGGTAAATCACTCTTCTTGATTAAGAACTCTCTTTTGTCCACATGGAATCACAATTTAGATGGAACCTAATTGCTCAAGTGTGTATTTTCCAGGACTTTATGTCACGTTTTCGTTGTTCTCACTGTGGTTGGTGGTGTCCTTGTAGGGAAGGTGACACCGGGGAGTCCTGGGCAGAATGAGTCCCTGGGGGCGACCCTGTAACCCTTCTAGGCAGGACTGGGACTGGGGACCTGAAACCGAACCCCGCCTTCCCAGACGCCCCTTACACTTCCCATCTCCCTTCTGCTTTTTCAGTTTTAAGTTTAAATACAAATGCACAAGCAGCAAAGTGTGGTGTTGCCTTCACACACAAGTTTCAAAGTCCGTGTAATGCCGGGACTCTGTGTGCATGTGTTGGTCCCTGCACTCCCACGTCCTTCCACTCACATCTCAGTGGCAATTCTGGGCTAAGCTGGCATTACGACCTCTACCTTCCAGAAGCTTCTGAGCAGCAGGAGACAGCCATGAGGTGCAGGACATCACATTTGAGACCAAGAAATGAGTGAGCAGTACTGGGACCAGGGGAGCCCAGGGGGAGGCGAGGTGGAGTATGCTTCCAGAGGACCTGCTGGGACTGAGGATGGGTGCCGGGCAGAGGCTCCTCATCCTCCCTCAGACCCAAGGGACTGGGTCAGGTAGTGACATGGCTTGTCTTCCTTGGCCTCAGTGGACTTCAGAGAAGCCAGGAGGGTTGGTGATGTGCATCTGAGTGAGTCTGTGAGGGCCTCTCTAGTGAAGATGGGCGTGGGCATCAGGAGTCAGAGGAAGACTCTTCCAGTGTGTGGCCAATAAGGAGAAAGAGGAAGAGAAGGAGGCAGAGGAGGAGGAGGAGGCTGCTTTCTGGTACTCACCCTCCCTGCCCGGCAGGTGCACTTCCTGTTGCTGCTTCCCCTGGCTCCTCGGCCTCTGAGCCTGGCCTTACACACCAAGCCACGCACAGTCAAGACCTTAACAGCTCCCTGTGCGCACATCTCTGGAGCAAAAGGCCTTTTCTCAAGGCCTCCTGCTCCCTGTGGTCCACGAGAGCACTTGGGTACAGGGGCTGCTACAGAGGTTGGCCGGGTGGCCCATGATGGGGAGGGCAGAAGACTGGGGTCCCTGTGGGTCCCTGGGATGCAGTGTTCGCCGAGAGCAGACTGACAGCCACCAGGATCCACTGGTGTCACCAGGCATTTGGATCAAGATGTTGCCCACTCCAGAGCTGACCTCCCAACTGCCAGTCCCAAGGACCTGGTCCCATGGCCTCTCATGTCCCTCTGTCCCTAACTCCCTTTCCACCTCAACACCTTAGCTACATGCCCTTTCCTGGTGGCTCGGGTCTGAGGACACAGGGGTCTCCTCTCTCCAGGGAAGGCTGGCGAGTCTTGGAACCAGGAGTAAGGTTGAGAACACAACGGCTGAATATGTGAAACATGTGGCCCAGTGCCGGGCAGAAGCTGTGTGAGTGGAGCGGGCGGCTGGCACCACTTCCCTGCAAGGTCCGGAGGGTGCAGTCCCCCTGCAAGGTTGTGTCCTGTGACCGCACCTAGAACTTCTCCCGTGCAGATCCCGCCCTTGGGTGAAGGTTGTTGGACTGAAGGAGATCACACGACCATGGGGCCCTCTGATTTCTGCCACCTGCAACAAGGCCGGGAAGAGAAACAGCACGTTCTGGTCCTGTGTGCTCAGGGCACTGGGCTGCCAGCCCTGCAGTCAGCCTGGCCACCACGCTTACCCCGATCTGCGCCTTACCCAGGAAGAGGTGCAGGGCCCAGCAGCGGCACTAGTGGCAGATGCTTACCCGGTGTCCTGTCCCTAGCAGTGACACGGGAGTTGAGCGTGACTCTTGGGAGGTCCCAGGATGCCTGCCTGTGCCCGCTCGCTGCACAGGAAGGGCAGGGAAACAGCACAGTGAAGTCACAAGTGCCTGTGACGGGAGGGATCCCCTGTGCTGATTAGCGACAAGAATAGAGGTCTTAGGGCTTTACATTTCTTTCATCTTTTTTCTATTACTGCACATTAACTATACATATTAAGGGTGTTTACATGCGCATGCAGCACGCAGGGACCAATCCAGTCTCCATTTACACCCCTGACACACGGGGCCCTCATCTCAGCTTCTGCTAAGGACCAGACGACATGGCCCTCATCCCTCTGTGTCTGGCTCGTGTTCCTGCCCAGAAATCCTCCACGTCCACCCATTTTGCACCAGCGAAGGGAGCCCATTTTTCTTGTGCAATGTTGTTCAGCCGCAAGGCTTTTACCTTCTTTATTGAGGATCCAAAATGATGACAGATCTCTTCAGGTGGCAACAAAAGTTCTAACTATGTGGTAAACGAAGTATTCAGAGCAATCGAAGCCCATTTTAGAATTCAGTACCGGTGCGGCAATGCCCAGGCTGCCTCGGGATGGGTGGGCTGCATGGTGCCCAGCTCCGGGCCACTAGGTAACTTGAGCAAGCACAACACCCCCTGGAGGTGCCCTGAGCAGTGCTGGGTCTGAGGGTCCCCGTCGTGCTAACGATGACTCCGAGAATCAGGGAGGTGCCGTGCTTTTAGCAGATGCTTCTGGGTTGTTGCAATGAGTGGATATTACTTTCATCATCAGGAAGTGTAAGTTCTGTTTCATTTTAGAAAAAAATAATGAAACTGATTCTGTAAGGTAAAAGTCTGCTTTTTTCTGAGCTTTATGCAGGGCCAGTGACATTTTGATTACAGAGATGGCAAACATCTTTAGAATCTTAAGAATTGTTATTGTCTTAAAATCATTCCTAAGCGAACTTCAGAAGCACAGATAAACACGACTGCATGTTTACAGGCGAGTTCCTAGGAGCGACCCAACCTGGTCTGTGGTTACCTTTACTCAACAGCAAGGAACAAGGGACTTATTTAAAGGACAGGAACACTGCGATACTTCTGTTTTTCCCTTTGCAAGATGAAGGCCTCTGTGCCATGAAATAAAGACACACAGCTCACCTAATTGGCTTTTTCTTTGCTAATCAAATCTCTCATGAACAATTCATCGCATCAAAAGTTCACAGGCCATCGTCGCCGTGTCGATGAGACGGCCTGGCCTCAGAGGCTGAAACGGAATGACCCGCTTGAGTGATAAATAATTTCCAGTGGCGACTCACCTTACTGCCGCCGCCTGCGCCCAGGTCACCCCACTGGCCACGGTCACTGCCCTGGCCGCAGCGGCCACAGGGTCTGCCCTTCTGACAAGAACAGAGGTGGCCTCCTTATCGGATGTGCTAATTTAAGCTCGAAATCTAAGACGTGTGAAATCCCATCTCAGGGAACAGGAGCTGTGGGCTCTCTGCACCTGGGCCCTTGGGGCAGCCCTGGGCTCCCACAGGGGCAAGGGGACCAGCAGCACACTGGAGCAGCCAGCTTGGGGGTGCTGAGAGTCTGGCGTGCTTGTGAGACAGTGTGGGGTCCCTGGCTGTGGGCTGGCTCATGTGAACCGGGTAGCATGGCATCTCCTGACCCTGCCGAGTTGTGATATGCTGATCTACCTGTTCTGGTCCTTGATGGTCCTTGTGGCTTCCCCTCTTCCATAAGGGAAGAAAAGGCTCCCTTAAAGCTGGAGGCATCTCAAAGTTGCCATTCTATACCATGCACAGGTCCTCATGAGCGCACTGTTTCCTCAGCTGGGCCTAGCGGTGCACGGCTGTAATCCCAGCACTGGGGAGGCTGAGGCAGGATGATCGCCGCAAATTCACAGCCAGGTTAGGCTACATAGTGAGTTCAAGGCCAGCCTGAAATACATAGACCCTGTCTCCAAACAAACAAACAAACAAAGAAAAGTAAGACAGAATATTAAAAGTTCAAATTAGTTGAAGCAGCATAAAATGCTTGCTTCTAAAAACTACCGAAAATTAATATGAAGTCAAGTTTATTGTTGGTTCTCAGCCTTGGGCCTCGTTCGTAGCTTACCTTGTCAGGGAGCAGACTCCCCTCAGAAGGATCAGCCAACTCTACACTCTCCAGGCAGTCCTGCCTCAGAGCAGAGAGCCCGGGAAAGTCGGCTGGAATGAATTTTCAGTGCCACATGCTGTGACGGGAAGAGCGCCTTCAGAAGGCCAGGCAGCTCTCCCGTGCTTTTCTTTGAGCTGCTCACTTATTTTTTCGACTGCTATTTCTAATGATAAGGCAAACATGAGATTTTAAAAATTAAACCAGTCTGGTGATGTTAATTTGATTTCTTTGCCTGTGTGAAAATCAGAGCAGCACCGTGGTGTGCAGCAGGACACGGACCTCGCAGTGAGAGTAAATTACTTGAGTGCACAGGTCCTGTTGGTCAAGACCCGATTTCAATCTGGGTTCGGGCCTGTCTCTATTCCAATGGGAAAGCGTGGGCATCGAGATTTCAATCACACCAACCCTCTGCCTTCAGTGACCACGGTCCCCGGGTCATCAGGGTCCAGACATCTGCCAAGGTAGAGCCCGGCTCATGGCGCCACGCAGAGCGGGTCAGTGATGAACCACGCATCCACAAATGCACACACGCTCCTCGCGCCCATGGTGCCATCTTCTCAGGGAGCATCCTGAGCTTCTCCCACCCGCAAGCGTGTGAGAGCTTTGTCACGGGATGGCCGGTGGCATCCACTCCTGGATGGCAAAGTCAACCAAGCAACCAACAGCCCCTGGGTCACAGGGCACGACCTCCCGTCCCCCCACCTAGGCTGCCCTGTGAATGTCTCCTTGCTCCGATCCAAATCACAGACCTGGCCCGGTCCACAGTCAGCCTGAGTCTCTGCACCAGCCAGGACACAGAGCCTGAGCCAGCGGAGGGGTGACCAGAAGATGGAGAAGGGGAGGATGGCGCCCTCCAAGCTGAGAGGCAGTCATCTGTTCCCTGCTCCCGGGAGGGTTCCCCTCCAAGCACAGAGCCCACAGGGCTGTGTGAAGCAGAACAAGTGACCCAGAGGAGGGAGGATGGCAGGAGAGCCTCGGTGTGGCCAAGCCGAGGAGCAGGAGCAGGAGGAAGCTGCAGGTCGTGACTTCCGTTCCTGCACTCCAGAGTCCCTGGCATTAGCCCTCGCAGGCGGGGCAGCGGGGTGGGCAGACACGGGTCCGGCAGAGGCAGCCCCAGAACCACGCATCGCCCAAGTCCGTTCGTGGCTCAATCAGGCAGAAGTGGGTGGCGTTGTGCTGGGATTCTGCTGCTGCTGTTGCGGGAGTCGGGTCCCCGTCACCTGTGCAGAGTGACGGGTGCTCCAGCAAGCACGGCGACTCCTCTGCTCCTGCCAGGGAACCCGAGTAAGCAGCTGCCCTGTCCCTCCCTGCTATCGGGGGCAGGTCCATTGTCCGGACAGCCCCTCAGACGTGCCCTCGCAGGGAGACTGTCCCTGACTGAACAGCCTGACTGTGCCCTGGGGAGCCCAGCGGAGGTCAGGGTGTCCCACCCCCACGGGTCAGTTCGGCAGTGGCGTAGACGGCTGAGAAAGGATGGCTGTGGTGAAAAGACAGACGGCTGGTCCCCGGGGTGCTCGGTAGCACAACAAAGGACACAATTACGGCTCCTAACAGTGATCTTCAGTCATCAGAAAGTAGTGAATCATGTCCAGATAGTTCCATTTCCAGAGAGTCTACGTCAATTCAACAAATATTTACTGTCAGCTAATATGTGCAGGAGGCATTGAGGGCCCTGGGCGGACAGGGGAGGGGCACACGAGAGCTGGGAGGTCTCAGCCCCAGGGAGGAACTGAGCTAGGGCATCCTCAGGCTGTGTCCACCCACCGCATGCTCTAGAGTCCTATCCCCAAGAACCCAGGCAGCCATGAAGAAAGCGAGGATGTGTCACAGACTTGGGCACATGGAGACAGTGCGCCATCCCTTGTGCCTGAGCCTCAGGCTGGCTTTGGCAGCATCCCGCCTGGTACAGCTGAAATCTGAAGAGTCCCCCGAAGCCCAGGAGCTAAAGGTCTGGGCAACCCATAGTGCTGGGGAAGGGCGGGGTCCCCGTGAGGGGCGGGGTCCCTGGAGGCGGAGGAAGGGGGCCTCGGGTGCTGCCTGCCTTTCTCTCTTTGTCCTGGCCACAGTGTGGTGAGTGGCCTTCTCTGCCACACGCACTGCTGTGACAACCAAAGCAAAGGGTCAAAGTGGGCATGAGCGGAAGCCTCCGAACCTGAGGAGTCAAAGCAGAGCCTCTCCCTGACTGTGCTGGTTGTCGGAAGTTTGTCACAGTGGAGCGGCAGGAGAGACGAGGGTCACTGCAGGGCTGCAGACCCTCGCCCAAGGCAGAGGTGTGTGGCAGGCTCCTCCTGCCAGTGAGCGGCACCTGGTGAAAGAAGGGGCATCCCCCATGGACAAGCCACCCAGCTTCATGCGGGATGAAATCAGTGGCAAGCCGGGCTTTCAAAGTGCCCCGAGTCCACAGGTTTAGAACCACACACCAAGATGTCTCACGCCCTGGTGACTTTACTGGTGAACTCTGTCAAACATTTTAAGAAGTTACAATCTAAAGACAAGGGAAAAGGAAGGAATATTCAGCACTGCGTTTTACGAGGCCAACAACATATTGGTTCCAAAATCAGATGTTACTACAAAACTACAGGCCATAAATGCAGTCACAGAATTTCTTATAAAAATGCTAGTGAATCGAACTTGGCAATAAAGATAAAGACAATGTATCAGCTAACTTGGATATGTTGTGGGACAGAAAATGTGATCTAACACCAGAAAATTAACCAAAATATTTAACTGCACCGGGCAGAAATATGAAAAGAATATAATTATGACAATCGATCCAGGGAAAAAACGACAAGATTAGACACTCATTCCTGACAAATCCCCCCCCAAACTAGAAACAGAGAGAAAAGACTACAGACAGGAAAGGGAGGAGGGAAAGGCTTTTACCCTTAAAAGACACGATCGTGTGTGTGTAGAGAATGTGAAACAATCTTCAAAGAACCCACTAAAACAATAAGTTCAGCAAGCAAAAGACAGAATACAAAAACCAAAATTATTTTTAAGCTGTAATTAACTAGGAATTTATATTTTTTAAAACATAATTTACTGGATTGGGGATTTAGCTCTGTGGTAGAGCACTTGCCTAGTAAGCATAAGGCCCTGAATTCAATCCCCAGCACGAAAATAAATATAAATAAATAAAATACAATTTACTGTAGCATCA
Source organism: Hystrix cristata (assembly GCA_004026905.1). NCBI lineage: Eukaryota > Metazoa > Chordata > Mammalia > Rodentia > Hystricidae > Hystrix > Hystrix cristata. The sequence continues at coordinate 29,174 of PVJO010016968.1, forward strand.
AAATACCGTTCATGAAATGCTTAGGAAAAATTAAAATACTGCACAATTGTACCTTGGTTCACAAACCTGATTCATTCCACAATTCTGGCCCCAAATCAAACTGGATGAGAACCGAGTGAAACTCAATGGTTAGGTTGATTGTTGACCTTCTGGGGAAATTTGATTCGGTTCTCGTTTAATTTGGTTTGGGACCAGAATTGTGGTAAGAATTAGGTTTGTGAACTGGGTACCACTACATACTGAAAACCTTGTGGGGCCACACAGTACTCCTAAAATGTCCAATTCAGTTGTAAGAAAGAAGGAAAGATGGAGGTGTCTATCCGACAGCCTCCACTGAGGCCACAATGTCAAGCAAGTAAGTCATCCCAAAGAGTTAAATATCACACAGTCTCTCTAATATAAGAGCCCTACAGTATAAACAATTTAAAGAGCAAAATAAAGAGCCACTTAAGAAACAGGGAGGCAGACTCTAGGGTGGGAAGGATCTGGAGAAGAGGAGAGGAGAGGATGACAGGAGGACTACAGAGGTACGAAGATGACCAAGATGAGACATGCATTCATACTGAGTCCCCTAGCTGAAAGGAAATGCCTTGTATGTAAACACATACCAATAAAATAAATCGTTATAAAATGATTTATGTGAAGTTACAGTAATCAAGGAAACATGGAATTACCATTAAGATGAAAGGAAAAACAATAGAAATACTAGAGAATGCAGAAATAAATCTATGCCTATGCAGTTAACTAATTTTTGAAATGTGGCCTTCCACATATAGGAAAAATAAAACAGAACTCTTAGACTGGGAAAAAATTTACACGGCAAATTACAAGACATATATTGTATTTTAAAAATATTGCCTCCACAAATATAAAGAAATCTTATAACTCAGATTAAGACAGACCACCCAAAATAAATAAGATGGAAACAATATTTAAAGAAACACTAAACAAAAGAAATATACATGTAGTTAATAAGTTCAAAAAATATTAACCTCTTTAGTCATCAGACTAAGCAAAAAGAAAATGAAATTAGTCTTAGAAATGAAAACTGTAAGCCCTTCTTGAATGGTGAAAGAATAAAAAGTCTGATTCTCCTAAGTGTTGGGGAAATAGTGGTGCAGTTCATTGACTCATTCATTCATTGCCAGGGGGTGTAAGATGGTGCAGCCCCTCCGCAGAACAGGCAGTTCCTTGTGAAGTTAAGCTCACACTGAACTGAGTCAAGAACCCCACTTCTCCCTCCCCTATGTAGAAGATGAGGACACTAGTGCATGAAGAACTGCAGTTCAATACTTGTAGCCACTGTTTGCTTAACTCTGAACACTGGAAACCACCCCAGGTCCATCTCTGGGCCTGGGGTGTCAAATTTCAGCATACTCACATGACAGAACACTGCTTAGCAATGAAAAGGCATCTGCCAGTGCGTTCCGGGGAAGCAGCCAGCCACCATACCACAGATCCTGTGACTGGTCCCCTCTATGCTCAGTTCCCAAAGAGGCTGCCCAGCAGCAGCGGCAGGTTAGGAGCTGCCAGGGTGAGAGGTGGACCACTGTGTGGCTCTGCGGGTGGCAGGGGTGTTTCAGGGTCCACGCATTTGTCAAGGTCATCACACCATCCACTTCCTCCGGGCAGATGCTCTGGTGTGTAAAGTACCCGTCTGTAAATGTGGCTTTTGAAACTTTGTTGTAGCAGCCATAAAGGAAGAAATCAGACAGGTGTGGGGTGAAAGAGGAGCCAGAGGGGGAATCCAGGACAGCAAGGTGGCTGGAGCCGCGGCGGGCCAGGATGTGTGGGACGGTGAGTCACAGAGTCCTTTTCCCTGAGAAACTGAGCCTTGGAGAAGAAAATTCCATGAGCAAAGAAGTGTCTGGTGGTGACATGCACATTACATACACTATGTGCCGAGTTAGAAGAGTGCCCCTGATGCCTGTAGCAGCGCCTTTTTGATTTCATGCAGGAAAGGTCCTTTTTCCTTTTCTGGTACTGGAGATGGAATCCTGAACCCAAGGCCTTTGCACTGAGCTGCAACCCCAGGACTTTTCATTTTTTATTTTGAGACAGAATCTTGCTAAGTCACTAAGTTACCCAGGCTGGGCTCAAACTTGTATCCTCCTGCCTCATCCTCCCAGAGTGCTGGGGTTAAAGTCATGCGCCACCAAATCCAGCTGGAAGTGCCTACTTCATGGTGTGGTTCACTCACGGCCTGATCTCTGCACAGGCAAACCCAGCAGGTCACCCCATCCCACACAAGCACCGCTCATGTCCCGCCTCTGCCTACCAGCAGAAGCCTCCCTCAGAGCCCCACTTTCAATAAGTCAAGTCAGCCCATGCTCTCATGGCAGGAAGACTTTCCACTCACCTCAGAGGTCCGGGGTCTGACCTGCAGCAAGGCACCTGGTCCAAAGTGGCGGCACACCCTGCGCTGCCTGCCAGGAGGGGACAAGACCCACAGTGTATGGGGAGCCCACAGCCCTGCCCTCCCAGTTGGTGACCCTGGGCAGCAGCCCATGTTCCATTCTCTGAATGCTCGTAGCCCGCAGGGACCAAGCATCCTTGTCACCAACCCTGGAGCAAGCAGGGCGCAGCATCCGGGCCTGTGGACGCACCTTCCCTGAGGCGTCTGCCTCCCGCCCACTTAGTCCTCGGAGCCCCAGACACTTGCCAGGATGGTTTCATGCATGTGTCTCAGTGATTTTCATCTCTTTTTGCAACACTAAGCATTGATTTTGCTTCCGTGTAATCAAGTTATCCTGGAGAGTAAATTATGGGGAGAAAGATGTTTTATTAGTTAATAATTTACTTACCAAATTATTTGACTCATAAAGGACTCATATATTTTTATAGGCTACTGAGCTCCTGAATCAAAGGTAGAGGAGTTGAAGCCCATATTTGCTTCTGGGAACTTTGAAATGAACCTAATATTTCACCAGGAGTAAAGCTTTGACCCCTTCAGATATTTCAGCACCACATTTCCGAGCGAGCCTTCCTTCGGCCGAAGAATCAGCGCACTATAAAATATTCACTTCAATTATCAGCAAAATAATTGGGAAAGAAAAAGAACAGGCAGTGCATTTCTAGTGGCTGGGATATATTCTTGTCTTCTTAAATCAGAAAATCACCACGCACAAAAGACTTAGGCAATAAAGCATCAAAGCAAATGTAATGCAAGTTTGGTGATGCAAAAAATTATCTCTTTTTCTTATTGAGGTCCTCTTCCTGGAGGACCAGCCTGGAGTCTCTCTCTTGCCCGGCTGCTGATGGGGTAATAAAATTATGGCCTGCTGGGTTTTCTCTGCCGTGGCATTGCCCGGATGCTGCCCACCAGGCTGTGACGGGCTGAACTAAGGTCCCCAGACCAGGTCGCCTGCTAGCACTCAGAGCTCAGCTCCTCAGACATGACTGCAGGTGGGGTGGGACCTTCGGTAAGGGGATGCGGGTGGAATGAGGTGGAGATGGTGCCCCTACCGCACCCTGCCTGGGTCCTGCAACTGAGAGGCGATCGGGACAGAGACACGCACAGAAGGGTGACAGAGGAGGACACAGGGAGTGGGAGCACCTGTGTCAGCAGAGAAGCCTTGGGAGGAAGCGGCCCTGTGCCCGTGCTCCACCAGCCCAGGGACCAGGAGACCCCCCGGCCGCTGTTTGAGCCCCTTCTGGCCGCAAGGCTGCTGCCGGCAGCCAGCACAGACAGATGCACCCTGGACGCCCGGGACCTGCTGCAGCCCGGCCCTCTGAGCTTCAGAGATGCTCTGGGTTAGCCAGCTGCAATGGCACATGCCTGTCATCCAGCCACCGGGGAGGCCACAGGAGGATCAGAAGTTCGAGGCCAGCCTGAGCAACTGAACAAGACTCCTAAAAAAGGACTGAGGGTGCAGCTCTGTGGTAGAGCCATCCTGGTTTTGACCCCCAGTTCTGCAACAAAAGACAGACAATGATAGAACTGTCTAGACTGAAAAGTCCCATAGACAACTGCGACGGCTTCAGAGACTCACATCCACATTTCCGTGACACTGAGTCAGGGTATCTGTGCGGTGCTGCCTGAGGCCATGCGAGGGCCCCACTCCTGCCCCTCGCCTGGCCGGAGAAGCAGGTCACACGGTGACCCTTGTCCTTGAGATGCCACTTGCTGCCCTGCCCATGGGTGGAGCTGCTTTCCCAGCTGGCCATGCCTGGGAAGTCAGACCTCCACAGGCTTTGTCCTACCCGTGCCACAGCCACCGCAGGGCAGCACGTGCCCCGAGCCACCTGCAGACCTCCTCTTCCTTGCTGCAGAGGGACCTGGATCCCAGCTGTGCCCCACCAGCCCACCGTGTGCAATGACAGAGGCCCAGCACTCAGAGCAGCGCAAGTCCAGTGTCCTCAGTGCCTGCGGCTCATGCTGGGGCGGGAGAGCCACAGAAGCCGGTGGACAAGTCACGCAGGTGACCCTGCTCAAGATGGCGGGGGCCCTGTGCTCCCTCCCTCCTGGCTCTGCACCTGTGGAGGGCACCGCGCCCGCTGCACTGCCCTGTGGGCTTCCCCTTGGTGGCACCCAGATGCTCCTCACCCGGCTGGAGCAGGGCTGGGCCTGGAGCAGGAGGAGACACAGCTGAGCCTGCACGAGCTGTCAGACCAAGAGGAGCTGCGTGCATTAGCCCTAACAAAATGCACAAACAAATGCAGTTCACAGAGGAGGGACCCGCGTGCGCCGGGGCCTGATCCTGGGCAGGCACCACCATTGTTACTGTTACTGCAGACTCCCTGCTGCTCTCACCTTGACAGGCTTTCCGTGCCTCCGAACTCACCGGAGTCTGCAGCGCCCTTCTGTGACACTGTTCCCTGCACACGTGGTGCTGCTCAGATTCCAGCCTCTGTGTTTCTCTTGAGGACAACCCCAGAGTCCCCAGCCCTCCATTAGAGTCCTCACCTCCAGCACCACCAGGCCCGGGCCACAGCTGAGAGGATGGGAGCGTGCTGTTTGCAAAGCTGGCAACAGCCGCAGTCTCCCTGGTGCCTGGTGAGTGCTCCGTGATGGACCGAGTGAGCTTGTCCATAGCAGTGTGGGTACTGCCGATCTCCTTTCCTACTAATAGTCACCTTCCCCATGAGTTAATGACAGATGGGTATTAAAGTGAAGTTCTAGGCAGCTAGGGAAAGAATAATCAGACTTGAAGGGAATTATGTTTGCCCCTTTATAGAAAAAGTGCAAAACCCATTCACTGCCCCAGTCCACTTCAGAGCTTGGGCTCTGTCCCAGGGCCCCAGCGCAGAGCTCTCTGCCCCTACCCCAGGCAGGCACCTCAAGTTCCAGGCCCTAGCACTGACCCCAAGAGGGGGCCACACAGGCCCAAGATGGTTTCTGTACCAAACCCATGGAAAGCAGCAAGACTGGCCCGGCCAGGGTGAAGCCAGCAATGATTCTGGGGTGCTTAGTTCTTATGGCAGACATGTGACTTCTAGAAACTTCTGCACACTTGTGCACACCTCTGACAGAACACTGATACAGCTAATGCCGTCAACCAACTTGCAGGTCTGCCTTCCTGTTAGGCCCTCAGATCAAGCAAAGTGACTTCTTTTCCAGCAGATTCATCCATGAGGATGGATGAATGGATGGTGCTTGCAGATCAAGTCTAAAAAGGCTTTGGACCCTGAGTCACCACTTAATTCCCTTGTCACACACAATAGCCTGTTTCACATGGAGGAACATGCACTTGGGGTTTGTTTGAAGATCTCTAAGCCCCATTTTCTGATACTTGAAATCCAACATACCTGGCATGGGGTCTATAACAGTGCTAACTCGACCATTATTCTTAGAGGATATGGAGACCAGAAGATGACAGAAATAACCCTGTGAAATGCTGGGAAAGATTAAGAGGGGTGTGTGTGTGTGTGTGTGTGTGTGTGTGTGTGTGTGTGTGTATTTGATGTTTTGGAAGCAAGAAGTATGTAAGAAAACTTTCACTCGAAAGCTACAAGGAAAATATCCCCCAGATGTGTTCAGGGATCAATTCAACAAGGAGAAATGATGATCACAAATGTAGATACATCTAATGAGGAACACTCAGTTTTATGGAACAAACACTACTAGATCTACTAGACAAGCTGCGATGTGCTGAAGGTTGGAAGCTCCAACACCCACCTCCATCAGCAGAGCGCTCAATCAGGCAAAAACCTAAGACGCCTCGGAGGTAAACCGGATCAAATGCACTTGGACTTTCACAGAGCAGTTCATTTAGCAGCTGCAGAGACCTCCTGTCCTCATCGGCACATGGAGCATTCTCTAGGGTATGTGCTAGACTAGGCCACAACAAGCCTTAACATATCCAAGAGGGTCAAAACCACACCACGTTTCTTTTCTGACCAACAGCAAAATTAACTTTAGAAATTTTACAAATTCAAATAGAGTTAACAACATGCTTTTGAACAAACTATGGATTTCTGAAGAAATCAAAAGGGAAATTTAAAAATTTCTTGAAACAAATGATAATAGAAACACAACCTATCAAAACTTACAAATACAGCAAAATCAGTACTAAGACAGGACTTAATTGTGATAAATGCCTATATCAAAAAAGAGAAAGATTTCAAATAAATAAACTACTGATGTGTCTCAAGGATCTAGAAAATAAGGGGAAACAAAATCTAACATTAGAAGGAAAGAAATAACGATGATCACAGGAGAAGTGAAATAGAAACTAAAAAACACAAAATGTCAATGAAATGAGTACTTGGATTCTTGAAAAGAATAAACCTCCTCTTTCAACCTATTCTCTGTGGTCATCATTACTCTGATACCAAAGCCAGACAAAGACACATACAAATTAAAAGCAAATTACAGGCCAACAGCTACGATAAACATAGATGCAGAAATTCTCAACAAGATACTCTTGAATCAAATCAAACAGCATATCAAACCATCATTCCTCATCAAACAGGACTTATCCCAGGAATACAAGGATTGTTCAGTATACCAAACTCACAAAACTCAACACATCACATCAATTTAACACAACACATCCAGAATGAAGGATAACACTAGTACGATCATCTCAACAGATACAGAGGAAGCATCTGATGAAATTCAACATCCCTTTATATTAAAACCTTGAAGCAATTAGGGACAGCAGGAATAGATCAACCTAATAAAGGTTATGAATGACGAACACAGCCAACATCGCACTGAATGGGTAAAGCTGACATGCTTCCGCTAAGATCTGGAGCAAAATAAGGATTTCCATGTTCACAGTTCTTATTCAGTGTAGTCCTGGAAATTTAAGCCAGAGCAATTATGGAAAATATATAAACAGCATACACATAGGAAAGGAGGACATTGTCTCTTTTTGTATATGATTCCGTATATAAAAAAGCATGAGTATTCCACTAAGAGATTATTAGAATTGATAATTGGTTTCAATAAAGTTGCAGGATACAAAATCAACATATAAAACTTTTCAGAGTTTTTATTCACCAATAATGAGCCTACTAAGAAAGAAATCAGGAAGGCAATCCCATCATAAGAGCTATAAAAAGTAGTAAAATACACAATAATAAATTTAAGGAAGTGAAAGATCTCTACAATGAAAATTACAAAACACTGGAGAAAGAAATCAAAGAAGACACAAACATGGAAATACTTCCAATATTTATGGATTAGAAGAATAATATGTTAAAATTTATGAAGCAAATTTACAGATTCCTCGCAGTTTCCGTCAGAATACCATTGATGTTTCCTACAGAACTAAAAGAAATCCTAAAACTCATGTGGAAGCAGGAAAGATCCCAAAGAGCCAAAGCTGGAGCAAAACTGGAGGCATCACAAGTCCTGATTTCAAGGCAGCCTGAAAGGCTACCGTGACCAGGCATCCCCTGATTGGTATAAATCAGACACAGAGACCAGCAGAAGAGGCCTTGGAATGAGTTCACACAGCCGCAGCCAGATGATTCCTTGAAAGGTACCAGAAACCTACACTAGAGGAAGGGCAGCCTTTTCAGTAAATGGTCCTGGGGCCACTTGATGCCCACATGCAGAACACTAAGACTTTACCTCACACTCTCACTCTCATGAAACACAAACTTGAAATCAATCAAAGGCCTAAGTGCACGACTTAAAGCTGTGAGATGCTGGAATAAAACAAATAGGAAACACTTCAAGGTGTTGGCATAGGCAGTGATGTTTTGCGTAAGACCTCGGGAGCACAGGAAACCAAAGCAAAAGTAGACAGATGGGATTGTGTCAAGCCACAAAGCTGCACTGCAAAAGAGAAGACTGAATGAAGAAACAAGAAGTAGAGTGGGAGAAAATATTTACAAACTATTCATCTGGTCATGGATTAGCATGCAAAGAACATAAGGAACTCAAGAACACAGAATGCAAATAATCCGTTTAAAAACTTTGCAAATAATCTGAGCAGGCATTTTTCAAAAGAAGAAATTCAGATGTCAAAAATAAGGAAAAATCCTTAATGTCATTAGTCATCAGGGAAATGCAAATTAAAACTATACTGCGATGTCATCTCACCACAGGGTGCATGACCACAGCAAAAAGACCAAAAAAGAAAGGAAAGGAAAAGAAAAGCATGGTGGAGACGTGGAGAGGAGGGAACTGGAACTGTTACACACTATCAGTTGGAATGAAAATTCGCACGTCTATGATGGTGAGCAGTGTGGGGGCCCCCAAAACTGCAACAGATCTACCGCATGGTCCAGCTAACCCACCGCTGGGTCCATACCATGGGAAGTCACAGCAGGGTATCAGGGAGACACACACACCCACGTTCTTGGCAGCACTATTCACAAAAGCCAAGGCATGGAATCAGTCTAGTGTCAGTCAATGGATGAAGGGACAAAGAAAATGAAGAATACATACAAAATGGAATATTATTCAGCTGTGAAGAAAGAAATCCTGTCATTTGCAGCAAGATGGATGGAACTGGTGAAATAAGCAAGACACAGAAATGCACATCCTGTCCGTTCTTCTTTCTCCTATATGAAAGCTGAAAAAAATCCACCTGAGTAGAGGATCGTGGGTAGAGGCTGGGAAAAATGGAACAGACAAGGAATACAGGGAGGCTGGGTCAGTAACAAAACACAGTCAGCTATAGAGGAGGGCTCCTGTGTCCCACAGCACAGTGGATCAACACAGTTCTCAATCCTAGATTCTAAATGTTTTTATTTTATGAAAAAATAAAACAAAATTTCATAGCAATATAATAAGAGAATAATTGTTACTAATATACTGTGTATCATAATTTTAAAAGTAGCTACTCAGAGTACAAGACACAAACTGAAAAGAGACTCTTAACGAAGAGGAAACAAAGAGATAAAAGTGCAAAACTTTCTTTTCAGTGAGCTAAGAGCAACTAGTAGTGTAGATGAAGCAAATTAGTATATATATTAGATATTTTTGAAACAATGTAGTAGGTCATTTGGGGAATATTTTAAATTAACAAAGATCTGCAAGGGGGAGCTCCGGGGCTCCATTCACAAAGCAGTGACAGGGACATGGAAAGGGCCAGGACGCCTAGTTTGGTGATTTGCACACAGCACACCCATGCTTCAATACTACACTGTGCCCATGGACAGACAAACAGTAAATACTGCACAGGACTAAACTAGAGGTGTCCTGGGTGGAAGTGAGGTCCTTGGTGGGAGGATCAGCTCCGGGGATCTGGTCTCTGCACTGCCTGCCACCTACTGACCTGTGTGGAGAGGGCAGTGAGCCAGCTGCCTCCGGCCCTGGAGCTGTCCACAACTGATGGCTGAGTCTCAGGGTGGCTCTGCTCCCGTCACCCTGGTCCCCTTGAGAGGTGGGGGGCTGGGCAGATTCACTGCTTCTCCACATTTCCCTGCAGTGTAACCTGGCCAGACAGGAAGCAGAAGCAGGTCAGTCTCCTGGTGGCAAATCCAAGAAGGCACTTGTGACTGCACACAGGAGCACCTAGGTGGCGTGTCCTTCAGCCCCCCGGGGGTGATGCTGTGTCCTCCATCGCTTCCGAGCTCCTGGAGGGGAGAGTGGATGCTTGTTCACTTCCACCTGGAACGGGGATCTACTTCTCAGGGCAGGAAGCCTCCAGGCTTGACCGAGTCTGTCTGTCCTGTTAATCCTCATCCTTGGACAGCTAAGGGGGGTTGTCACAGCCGATTCCTGCACGACTACCCAGGGTCACACCCGAGAGCAGCCCCAGAGCCAACCGAAGGGTCCAGAGTCCTCTGGAGGTCGAAGGAGCTACACGGGTGGCCGGATGTGTTGTAGGTGAAAGTGAAAACACCTGCTTCAACCTGCTCCACGCTCCTCCTGGACCTCAGTAGAATTTTAACAATGACACCAAGCGGCTCCAAAGCCAGCACTGTGACCTGTGTGACCACAGGCGACTGGTGTGCTGTGGTCATCCTTGATCGTCGCCAGCAGACTAAGGGACAGTGGTTATGACAGTCTCCAGGACATCCCCCACACACACAAGTCCTGGGTGCAGCTGGAGCCTTGGTTCCAACCTGACTTTGCCTGGTCCTGGCCCGGGTGTTTCAGGGGTGTCCCCTTCCCCTCTGTGCTGTACCTCGCCCCGGCTCCACCTGGGGCTGGCCGACATCTGTGTCTCCTTCCTCGGGATGGCCCCTCCTCCAGGGGAAGGCTGTGCTCGCCCCCAGATGTCCTTCTGTCTTTGCTCTGCACCTATCACCCCCTTCCACATCCTGGATCCTGGAGTCCCGACCGGCAAGTCTCCGAGGACCCACCGTGGGCTGCAGCTGGGCAGGTGGCACCTGCACTTGAGAAGGAAGCAGCCCCATGGTGCCCTCTGCCAGGGACACCGCAGCTCTCTGCACGCGAGCCCCGATCTGCACTGTGTCCAGAAGAAGCCCACCTGCAGGGAGACACACAGGTGCCCACGGGCTGACCCAGACCCAGTGCTGGCTCTGGAAAGTCCCTCCAGCACAGACCTTCCAGAACATTCTCCTGTTTCCTGCTTGCCCCACACCAGCTTCTCCCACATGTTCCTGTGAACACACAACCGTGGCGTCGCGACTCAGGAAGGTGTCACACTCTCCAGCCGGAGACTGTCTCCAGTACCTCGGTCCCACACTCCCAGGGAAATGCTCCCTGTCCTGTGCAGGACGGTGAATAATTCCGCCTTGTTAGCTGAGAGAAAGTGGTTACGGTCAACTTGACCGACATCTTCACATATGAAGCGGTACAGCTCAGCTCACCGTGTGGAGAGCCCTGGTGGGGTCTCTTTCTGTGCTTTTTCCTTTAGAAACATGCTCGTTCTTCTGCTTCACACCTCTGGAAATCTCCTTGATTCAGAAGCTTCAAG
>PVJO010016969.1:0-40389 GCA_004026905.1 Hystrix cristata
GAAAGAGTGGGCCATCAAGAAATCAAATAATAGGGGGTTGGGGATTTAGCTCAGTGGTAGCGCACTTGCCTAGCAAGTGCAAGGCCCTGAGTTTGATCCCCAGCACGACTGCTTCCCAAAAAATAAATCAAATAATAACAAATGGTGGTGAGGCTGTGGAGAAAAAGGAAACTTCTACACTGTTGGAGTAAATGTAAAGTAGTACAATCACTTTAGAAATCTGTATGGAGATTCCTCAAAGAAACTGAAACTAGAAATTGCATTTTACCCAGGTATTCTCCTTCTAGGTATTTCACCAAAAGAGTTAATAACACCACATTACAGCGATTTATGTATACCCATATTTACAGCAGCACAATTCATAATAACTATATCTTGGAAACAGTCTATATGTCCATCATCAGATGACTTAATAAAGTAAATGTGGTATTTATACACAATGGAGTATTGCTCTGCCGTAAAGAAAGATAAACTAGAGTCATTTGTAGGAAAATGGATGTACATTTGAGACCTTAATGTTAAGGGCAATAAATCAGTCACACAAGATTAAATGTTGTATGGTTTCTCTTATATGAGTATAAATAAATAACAAGATAATAGGAGGTAGGGAGATAGATCTTTCTCAAGGGGGAAAGGAATCACGATGGAGAGAGGGGGAAGGGAGAGGAGGGAAAGGAGTTGAAAAGGGAATTAAGATGTGTTATGTATATATACCAACTCCACACAAGGAATGTAAGCATTATGTATTGCAAACATGTACAAAAAAGGAAGGGGATCAAGAGATGAATGGAGGAGGAGGAGGGACAGGGGATGAAAATTGGAATTAAGATGTATTGTGTACATGAACCAATTCCACAAGGAATGTAAGCATTTTATACTACAAGTATGTACTAATAAAAATGTTTAAGAAAGAAATGCATTAATGTACTTTTACTGGTATTTTTTGGGGAAATAGCTATGAAATTACCTAATGCCTAGCACAAACACATGCACGCAAATGCTCCTACACATGCTGTTTTCCCTCGTTTCACTTTGTTAAAGCTGAGCTTCCAGTGAATAACTAATATGTTTTATAATAAAGAAAATCACTTACATTTGTTTAAATTGACAGAAACATTGAAAGTGTTTTATTGGAAATGCAAGTTGCCTACCAAATATACAGATGGCTTCTCAATAAAATTTTTAAAAAGTAATTATAACAGCATTTCCTATAGCTCTCATCTATGAAACACTATTTTCAGAGGATGTTTAAATTGCTATGCCAAAAATAGTACTAAGTTTAGACAAAAGTATTCATGCCCTAATGGGACTTTTCAGTGCCTTTAATGTCCTAGTGCACACTGTTATTTCTCAAGAAGACCATATATTATGTCACCCTTCCAAAACATACTTGATCACTGAACCATCTGTTTATAGATTAGCCAATTAACAACACGAGAGAAAATATTGCTTTAGGTATTTATTTTTTTATAAATAAAGGAGATTTTGGAGATTTTTATTTACATGGAATTAAAAATAGAGACTGGAAGTAAAATTGTAGTGAGTCTTGCTTCTGCTGCTTCTCTCCAGTATGAAATAGCAGTTTTCATAGTTCTGAGCGACACAGATATATTCTTGTTTGGTGAGGGCCAAACCAGATAAGAGCCAGCTTCCAGGTAGTCACCTTGCAAGGCTGAGAATCATCATGAACAACAAATAAATGGAAAGAACTAAAGTTCCCATTCCTTAATTGTGATATTTAAAGAGAATCTTTCCCTCCTCTGGTAATCATTTCAACACACAGAATCAATGAATAAGGACACACACATTCATGGTGTTTACAGGATTATACATACAATTAACACTTACTATTAAGAGAGTGCAATAGCAAAGGCAGGAGGGGATGCATAAATAATCTGGCTCAGTAAGTAGTATTTCATCATTTACAATGCTTAGAATTAACAGTCTGTGAGAAATTTGTTATTAAAAAGTACCAACTTTCAGAAATATTATCATTAATTTCTCCAAAATCAATAGACTTCCTCAGGGCCTGTTCCTGAAATAGACAACTTCTGCCACTGTTTACTTAGCATCTCCCTGTTGTTAGAGATTTCCTTTAAATAAACTTCTACTTAAGATATTAATTTGTAAACAAACTTCCACAACATAATGATTCATTCATACATCTTTCAAAGGCATCTATACCCAATTTTGGCCAATATTGGACATTTTCACAAATGCCAAGGTATATTGTCCAAAATTGAAAAAAAAAGGAAGAAAATCAATTGAAGCTCTTAAAATGGCACTGATATGACTATAGAAGAGAGTAGTTATAAACGTTTGCATTCTTATTTTGAAATTCACTCAATAAAAGCTACTAAAATCAAGTACCTGGAAAGCTTAGTTGCATAAATGTATCCCCATATGGTCATTTCCTTCATTAAAGTAATACTTAAACTGATTTTTACAAACTATGTATTTTGAATGTACAAAATATTAAAACTGGGCCTAACCAGATACTAAATTAAATAGGTTATTATTAACTACCTTCCTCTAGGGTTTCTATTTCTTTTTGCTAAACCTCTACTCCTAGCTGCTTGGACTTACCATTCTTTCTCTCTCCAAAGGTTTTCACTGGATTTCTGTTATACCCTCTAGTCTCTGATCCAAAATTACATTTATCCCTATGATTACATTCTCCCTTGCTTCTCAAAAATAAATGATATAGTATAAGCACATTACTCCTTTTATCTGGAGAAAATTGAAACTAAAACCTCAGGGCTTGCTAGAGCAGTAAAGGGTTTAAAATATTTTTCATCAGCATCATACATTCATCCACAATGTGAGGAGAACAGTAGCAATACTTTATTGATAATAATAAAAATGTGGAAAATACTATTGCTAACTGATGATGGCATAATTGTCAGTAACCTCTAGGAAACAAGATGAAGATTTATTGGCATTTCATTTCATTTCATTCCTTTTTTTTTTTTTGGCTCTTCTTGATTGGTTGAAATGTTTTCTTTTTTTTTTTTTTTTAATTTTTTCCTACATGTTTGAAATACATGAGTTTTCCATTCCTATTAGGGAGTAGATACATGTCTTAAATATATCTTGATTCTTTTTATTCCCCTTCTCCTGCCCAATCACCTCCCTCCCTCTGCCTCTACATCCCCTTTCCCCATTTCCATTGTAATCATGATTATTATTAATCCATATTTACTGCTTATAAAGATCACATTCATGGGGGGAAGTTGGTACATGTACACAACACATTTTAAATCTTTTTATGTCTTCTTACCTCCCCACACATACCCAGATTCTCAGTTCCCTTCCAATTTGCAAAAAACTATCTCCTTGTTTTCTTTTGTCAATCTTCTATTTTGCATTCCTAATGAAAGAATGAAAAAATTCATCTGGTGTATTGTTTTAAGGTATTAATATATTAATGTCTAATACACCCATATTACAATGACTGTTTATGATCTGAAGTACTCTAAATATTAAGCTGTGGAATTTGACATCGAAAAAGTCCTAAACCCAACTTCCAACAGTATGCAAAAAATAAGATATAGTAGGAACCGGTAACTGCACCTCCAGATTTTGCATTCAACACAGGTAATACATAGGGAATACTATTTAGAAAATAGATAAGTTACTCCTAATTTGCCACATATGCAATAAATATCATTACTTGATACAAATCAGTATAACTACAAATTTTCTGTTATAGAAACCAAAATAATTATGTCATGGAAAAAAGACCAAATAAATGAAAAAAATGAAGTTTTTGCAGAAGTTCTATCAGTAACCAGCTCGGTAAATATGGGCAAACTTTATAACCTGCCTGGCTTTTCAGTTTTGTCTGCAAATGAAAGATTTTGAGCAGAACATCTTTAAAGACATTTTCAGCTCTCAAAATATTTTATTTGAAACGTAGGCAGCATTTGACCTGTAGCACCTCATTTAAGTGGAATCAGCATTTATCTATTTCTTAAAAATTTTTTCATCTTAAATTTTCATGTGCTATCCATTTTTGAATATGAAACATTTTATTAATAAAATTCTGATATAGATAATGTATGTATTAATATTGATATATAGTTACCACTACGTAAGCTAACCTTCCAGGCTCTCTGATGTTATTGAGAAGAACAAGCATATTAAAATTCCTAGAAATTAAACATCTATATCTTAATTTAATTATAGTACACTAAGTCTTCTGATTAAAGCAAGTTAGACCACCTCTTTCTATTTAACATAATGCCATTCAGTTTTATTTACTCAATTCTGATATTCATAAGAAGCATGAAGCTGGTCTAATCGTAATCCATAATCTGTTATTGTTCTGAGACCTGGCTTAATTTTTGAGTCATACACTAGACTTGAGTCATACACTAGACTCCTACTTGAAGTGCTTCAACTTGTAAATTATATTAAAATCAAATTTTATGACCTATTATCTTTTTTAAAAAATTAAATCCCTCTTCTCTACAACTAAGTGATGGGAATCTTAGCTGAATTTTGGCAATAGGAAATGCATATTAAAATATTTATCTTCCTTGTTTGACTCAGTGGAGCAAATATTTGCTGAGTGTACAAAAGCCAGGGGGATGCACTAGTACAAAACAAAAGAAGCAAACAAACAAAACATGAATATTTCACTAAATTCCAAGGATAAAGTTTATTTGGAAGTTCTTGGGTCCAATTCTACATTCTTAAAAAGTGAAAGTGACTGTTTTTTGTGTTTTTTTTTTTTTTGAACCAGGCCTATCAAGCATAGTAGGATGCAAGCAAGGATGAGCGTGAACACACACACATGCACACACACACGCACACACACACACACCACCATAAACTTTGGAATATTATTTGGATTCTATCTTTAGATCTGTCATTTTCTATCTTCAAGGTACATAAATTTCTCAGTGTTGGTATTTGTAATCTATTAGATGGTGATAATGATACCTACTCTGCTGGGTTATGATGAAAATGAAAAAAAAAATGATCAGATTGAACATATATCATTTTACTATCAATAAGAGAGTTCCTCTTATGAACCCTCCCTAGTTAGAAAAAAACTCCATATTTAGGTGTGCAAGATAAGGTCCTGAAACCATGATTTAGCAAAGAAACAGCAAGAAAGAATTTACTTATCTGCCTGAAAAGTGAACAGAATTTTCATGGGGAGAAGAGACAGAGAACAAGAGGGAGAAAGAGAGAAGTCAAAATTTTAGAAATCAGAACTATGAAAAAATAGCTACATAGATGATGAGAAATATTCAGTGTTAGAGTGATTAAAACGTTCTTTTGCACAAGAATAACTAACTTTGAGTTGTTAGCATTCTTGCAATTCTACTTGCTCAAACCTTTAATATATGAAGCATACACAAATGCTTTCTGTAAACGATTCTTATAAATGGTTGGTGCAAAGAGGAGAATATTTGTATGACACTAAAGAATAAAATTCAGACATCCATAAAAGACGAAACTTAAAACCAAAAAGACAATGTAAATCTCCAAGAGAGCAAAACCATTGGGGAGAACATTGGAATCTAGACAATGAGAAATAAATGTTTATATTAATCTACCTAAATGTTAAAAGCCAGAGTGATCCCCACCAATATCTGTGTTAATCCTAGAATTAATGTACATAGGTACATATATTGAGCCTTCAATAAATAAGTATTATCGTATAGGCAAGTGTTGGATTGTACTGTAGGAATGATTGACCTGAAATGAGAAAAAGGATGAGCAGAGTATCAAAAACACCATTTTTCCTTTTCCCTATCATTGAAGTTAGAGTGTCCCCCCCTTCACACTTCTGAAGAAATATTCATGTGTGTGGCAGACCTCTCTAGAACACTTTCTTGGAGGTAGGGGGCATTGTATATCAATTATTGCATTCTTATTTCAATAATTAATGCATCAAATGAAATACAATGGCCAAATTCTTGGAATGATTCCCCAATATTCTGAGAAGATAGGGAAATCCTGAAAATGTAGTAATGTGAACATATCTTTGTATTATGTCACATACTGCCTCCCCTGGCAGGTCCTTTCCTTGCACTCTGCATTACAGAAGCCATAGCTGTCAGTTACAGCTTATCTTGCAAGCTGAAGGAGGTATAGCCCTGTGAGTTTCATGCGGGGATAATAGAAGGACAGTTGCCTATAGAGAGCACAGCAAAGGATAATTATCTTTGCACATAACCATTTTTATTTTTGTTTCACAATTTCACTCATATTTGCAAACTGTTCATTTTGGGTGGGCAAATATATTTGAATTTTTTCCCTGTTATATTTTATATTTGTCGTTTAAAGCCTTGTTTCAGGGATTGCTGAAATATTCATGTTGCATTTTTAAATAGTGAATTGCCATTTTAGCTTGGCTGTCAGAAAGAGTTAAAATGAATGCATATATGTGAAGTATGCAGAAAGCAATTTATGGCTGCTTTAATTTTTGTTTTTCATTTGTTTAGAGAATTTAAATTATCAAGGTGTGAATTGAAATTTCATGCAGATGTCTCAGTGACATCAGCAGGATGGTAGACTAGGAAGTCCCAGCCCACTTTTCCTCACAGAGACATTGAATTAACAATAATGTATGAAGCAAAATACCTTTATGAGAATGCTAGAAACTGATGAAAATGGTGAACCACATCACAATGGTAAGAACACCTATTCCACGTTATCTGTGATTGACCCTTTCCCAAACTAGCACAGCTCAGTTCAGGTTGCAGTTTCCCCTAAGGGACTGAAAAATCTATACAACGCATGAAACTAAAGGTTTCATGTTTCCTGATTTAAAGACATATCGTAAAACAAAGATAATCAAAACAATGTGTGGTTTGACATAAAAGCAGACCCACAAATCAGTGCAACAGAGTGGAGGACAAAGAAATAAACTTTCATTTATTTGCTTCAGTAATCTTCAACCAGGGTGCCAAAACTACACAGTGGGGAATGAACTATCTCGTCAACAATGGTGCTGGGAAAACTGGAAATCTATATGAAAAATTGATATTCAGCACTGAGCTCAAAATGGATAAAGGTGTAAGCATAAAACTTGAAAACAAAACTTACAGATGAGAATATTGAAGGAAAACTTTAAGTGGAATGGAAAATTGATTTTTGGATATGATGCCAAAAGCACATAAAAAACAGTAAGATAAATAGGTTGATCTCAAGCTTAGAATTCTGTATTGCACAAGGGGATGGTAAATGGATAAAAACTGATCAAGATGTTGTATATATTATATATTATATATGTGTGTATGAGTACCAATTTCCCAAAATGAATGTAAGCAATTATATATCACACACATACACTAATAAAACCAATTCTCTATAGTACAGAAAACAGTTCACAGAGTGAAAAGACAACCCACAAGATGGAGAAACATAATTGCAAACCATATATTTAATATACTTAATAAGTTAGTATTCAGAATATATTATTTAAATATTTTAACTTAGCAACAACTCACTAATGGGAAACGAATAGATATTTCTCTGCATAAAATATGCAAATGCCCAACAGGTATACGAAAAAAAAAAGGATGTCCAACATCCCTAATCATCACAGAAATGCAAATCAAAACCACATAAGAAGTTACTTCATACCCCTTAGTAAGGAGGCCATGAAAAAATAGTAAATAATAAGTATTGGCAATGATGTGGACAAATTAGAACATTAACACACTGTTAGAGAGATTACAAAATGATGTAGCCACTATAGAAAGCAGTATAGAGTTTCCTCAAATGTATAAATGGAACCAAAATATGCTCCAGCAATCCCACATTATATCATATATAATATATATGATATATATTTATACATATCAAAAATAATTGAAAACAGTATCTCAAAGAAACATTTGTACATCAAATTTCACTGCATCATTTTGTTCAATAATAAATATCTAAAGTGTCCTGAACGCCCATAAAAGGAAGGATGAATAAAGAAAATGTAGTATATACATACAATGGAACATTATTTTGCATTTGAAAAGAAAGAAATCTTGCCTTATGCAATAACACGAAGGATATTATTAGTGAAACAGGCCAATGAGAAAAAGATCAATCTTTCAAGATTCCACTTGGCGCTGCAGGAGGAATCTAAAGTAACCAAAGTCATAGAACTCAAAGTAACCAAATCAGAATGGTAACTACCAGCGGTGGGATGGAGTGGGAGGATAATAGAAGAATCAGGGAGTTGTTTTTCAATAGATATACAATTTCAGTAATACAAAATGAATAAAAGTTCTGGAAATATGTTTTATGACAATATGCACGTAGTTAACAGTACTAGAATACATCCTTAAAAATTAACAAGGTAAATGTATGTTATGTCTTTTCAAAACTACAATAAAAAATACAGAGAAGGGGATCAAGAGATGGAGGGAGGGGAAACCAAAGGAGGAGAAGGAAGTATAAAAAGAACTAAGATGTGTTATGTACATGTAACATATTTCTCTGAAAATAAGACTGAGTCTTATATTAATTTTTTTCTCCAAAAGATGCAATAGGGCTTATTTTAAGGAAATGTCTTTTCTTTTCCATTTACAAATATGGTCATATCATCTTCTTCTGGAACAACAACGTAACTCTCCAAACCCTGAATTCGGCCTGAATTTCTTGCAACTCCATTTTCTGTAGAACCAATGACCCCAATCTGTCATGTCCACAAGTACAGCTCTCCTTAAATGAGCACTTCTTGTCCATGTGGTCTGCTCTTGGTGCATTGGCAACACGGCTATCAGGGATTTTATTCCACGGCTTCTTCATCCCGATCCTGACATCTTACAGGCTGGGCTTGACAAAGTTCCCATTAAATCAAATGCTAATTGAAGATTTATGAGACAACAAAAATGACAATTAAAGATGATGATCCACAAGAAAGCAACAAAAAATTTCAGGCACCAAAATTCAGAAAACATTTCTTTATTTCACATGAGTGAACCAAGTACGTACACTCCAATACATGAGGCATTGAAGTATGAAGATTCATATTAAACACAACCACATCCATTTGTTATCAAGTGCACATGTTATTCATGCTTTGTGTCTGTGGTCCGATTGGTCTTTCAGTAGTAAGTATCAAGTTCATCTGTTTACATAGGCACTCATCTCTCATCCAAAGGCACCCCCTTGGGTATTTAATTATAATGTATAGTACCATTTATTTTAAGTATTAATGTCAATATACATAATATTATGTATTTAATTATATCGTAACATTACTATTTTATAATTCAGCATGTCTATCATGTGTTGCAACAGACGTACTAAATGCATCCATCTGGCTGACCGTCCCAAATGGGGCTTATTTAGGGAGCTTATATTACAAACATCCTTAAAAATCATGCCAGGGCTCATTTCCTGGTTTAGGTCTTATTTTGGAGAAAAATGGTACCAGATCATGATGAATGTAATCATTGTGTACTGCAAACATATACTAATATACATTTTTAAAAATTTAAAACTACAGTAAAGTTTTTCAAAATGTGCCTCTTAATTAACTTTACCATTAACCAGGATAATTTTTATGATAAAATTGAAAAACATTTCTGGTGTGGAAGCAGGGATTGCTGGGACATGTTGTCCCTCCCCTGGACTCTTCAGTCAAAGTCTCGAGGCCGGAGTGTTCTGTCAGGTGGAAGGCAGATCCCTGAGCTGTCCAGAGCTGCCTCTAAACTCCAGATTCTGCTTCTTTGTTAAGAGAAATTGTTCCCTTTTCTGCATATGCACTGAGCTTGATCATACAGCTTAAGTGTGTGCATCATACAGCAAGTGCTCCCTGCGGGGCAAAAGTAGGTCTTTACTGGCAGGAGAAGACTGTGCAGTCCATCACCCTGCATTGGCTATTGGGAAGGACCTGCTGGCCAAGGAAAACTGACACATACTAGACAAGCTGGTCTGAGCCGCATACGGTGGTGTGCACCTATAACCCCGGTGCTCTGGGAGGCTAGAAAGGAGGATCAAGTTCAAGCCCAGCCAGCGACTTAGCAGGTCTCTGTCTCAAAATAAAATTACAGAAAGAGAGAGAGAGAGGAGGGAAGAAGGCAGGAGGAAGAGAGGAAGGGAGGGTAGGAGGCAGGCAGGCAGGCAAAAGCCCTGTTTTTGATCCCCAGTACGACAAAAAATAAAAGAATGGGTGAATAAATAAATGAACACACTGTTTTGCTGTGTTTTCTCCTTTCTGTAAATAAGACATTGTTTGAACGAGTGCTTTGTATTTTGAGCTCTCTTTGGAGAGTCTGAACCCATAGAAGATGCAATGGGCTGAGGTCCATGAACTCCTACTTCTGGTGGCTGGCATTGTTACAATTGCTGCCATCTTCCACATGGGACAAATCCTCACCAGCACTCGATATGCTAGATAATATCAGTGTCTGAAAAGAATACACTGGGTTTGGATGTGGGAAATTGAAAAGTGAACTGTGTTTGTATATTAGCTATAATCTTTTCTGAGTCTTTACTGAATCTAACTGAGTTATTAAGGTATCCTCTAAGGATTGGTTTCTCAAACATTAATTTGTTCGACTGTGTTTTTAAAACTATATTTAATATAAAGGGAATTTGGCAACAAAACTAAGCTAAAATATATGTTCCTTTCCATTCTGTGAGGTAGTAATAGTTCATAAAAGAGCATAATGCTTTCCGAGAAGATGCGTCTGAAGAGGTAAATGCATAATGCGTGCTTGATTTAGGTAAATGCATAATGAAGAAGTAAATGCATAATGCATGCTAGAGAGAACATGGATATTGTGAGATGTCGCCTTTGGTGTTTCCGCATAAAAACTATCTTTCCTATATAAATTATAAAGGTAGGACATTTAAAAGCAAAATGAGTCAGGATTATAACAACCTCAGTTTCTCTACACTCTTTCTCAGGCAGTATTTACTTCTAAGACTCATGTAGTTTATTGCAAAACTCAGTGTTCCTTATCTCCCATAGGTGTGGCATCTATATATTTATTTTATTTTTATTCCAACTTTATTGAGATATAATTGGCAAATAGAATTCCATATATTTAAGTAGTGTGACATGATGATTATCTGCTGCTGTGTGTACTCAGCACTCTGCTGCTTTTCCACTTCACATTTTAGCATAATCAGTTTGATCGCCATGTCACTCAATAACCTTCGTAATGAAACTTTCTGTATTGAACACATTTGTAAATACAATTTTACAATCAGTACCTGGGAGGTTTTATATCTTCCTTTCATTTCTTTCTTTTTGTACAGCCTTTGAGATAGTCTGTTATACTTTTGCTTTTTTATATATAAAATTGTATTTCTTATCTCTACATGAATGTAATTCTCAGGACAACAAGTACCTTCTATGTTTGATCAGTGCACATGTATTATAGGTATGGAATAAATATTTGTTAAATTCATTAATCTTTAAGGAATTACTTTCTGCAAATTATCTGTCAGCTAAAAGTGTATTTACTCGTCCTCTTTATTTGGCACTATTTTAAGAAACATTGCGGTCAACACCTTCTAGCTTTCTCTATGTTTTGAAAAGTTTATATAAATCGATAGATGTGTGTCACGGAGCCTAATTTTAGTAAGTCATTTAACTTTTTTAAAATGTCAACTTCCTCATTTGAAAAATGAATGCAGTATTTTATACCAATATCATCAATTGGGCTTATTGAGAAATTCAAATGAGCTAATAGATGGGACGCACCTTGTAAGTTGTAAAGCAATATATTTTCGAAAACATTATTATTATACATTGAAAGTATTTATAAGGAGATACTGTATTCCTTTTTATGAGTGATAATGATTAGGTAAAACTGAACTATGTTACAACAATATGGAAGAATCACTAAGGTTATCATATTTTAAGAAGTCTTAATACTGCTACCTGTAAAGTTGTGAGTGAAGCAGTGATGCATGTTACAAAGTAGTTTGGAGTCTTGTTGAAGAAGACTAGTGTATGAGTATATGCCATAAGCTAAGAAAAGGTTCACTGATAAGACAGCATTATGTAAGTGGTGTTGTTATGTGCAATAAGTCCTAGTGTTCTCAGGGAGAGTAAAAGGAGATTGTATTATTTTATTACTGGTGATTGTGTTACCTTGGCTTGAGGGAGCAGCAATGGCATGAAATATGGATAGAAAAATGTAATTATTTAAATTTATGGTCCCTGCACGACTAAAACATACAGAAAATATTTTGAACAGAGAATTTCTGATAATTTGCAGGTGGGAACTAAAATGAATAGATATGTGTGCAAGAAGTAGCAGGAGAAATTTACAGGTCTGGGTAATTTAATAAAAATTGAACAAGACAAATAAGTTTCCCTCTCTTATCTGAGAGAATTAGTACATTCCGGGGAAATTGAGCAGGTAACTAGGTAACTGAAAGACATTCATAGAAATGTTCAATATGTAATTTACATCAGGGGACTTGAGCTCTGATGATAGGCTAGGTCAAACCTACAGATCTAGAGAGGATAATTGAAGGGTGTGAAGCAATTCAAGAGGGTAATTAATTTCAAGCAATAATTCAAGGGTTCAGAATTGAAATTTTAATAAATTCCCACAGATGGAGAAATCAAGGAGAAAGTTTAAAAACAACAGAAATAGAGAAAAAGTAATCAAAGAAGTGGAATATGAAAGAATAATAATAATAAAAAAATCTTGGAAACTAAAAGAGCTCAGAAACTGAAAAGCTCTTGAAGCTGTTCTTGAAGGGTGAGTCAACAGCATCACATGCTTCTAAAAATGTGGGCTATGGCACACACATGTCGACTAAATTTTGTGCTTTGTACTTAAAACATTACAGTAGCTTTTCTGTTCGTGGTTTTATGTTCCTCTGGTCTGAAACTATGAAATAGAAAATTCCATTAACAAGCAACTTATAATTCTTAAATTGCATTCTATTCTAAATAGCATGATGAAAACATGCCATCTTGCTCTGTCCTACCCAAGACATGAGTCATCTCTTTGTGCAATGTATCCACATTATATGTGCTGCCTGACCGTTACTTAGTAGCTCTCTCTGTTATAAGAGCCACTCTTCCAGTATTTCAGTGCAGTATAGTCAAATAACACTTATTTTACTTAAAAATGTTCCCAATATACAAAAGTAATAATGCCAGCAATTTAGATACATCAAAGAGAAGCCATAAAGTGTTTTTCTTAAATGAAAAGTTCCCAATGTAATAAGGAACCAAAAAAAAAAAAAAAGAAAATAAATCATACACTAATGTTACTAAAGATCTATGGGAAGAAAAAAATTTACCTGTAAAATTGTGAAGAAGGAATAAGAAATTCATGCTCATTTTGCTGTTGCACTTTAAACTCCATAAATTACAGCCAAAGTGTGTAAGCCTAAAATCTATAAGTTAAACTTTATCATAGTTATGGATGTAGAGGACAAAACAGTATATACAGGGTAAGGTATTATCTATGTTTTAAGACTTCCATTTTGGGTCCTGGATAAGGGTGGGGAGACTATTATAATTACCTTCAACAAAGAAGCATATGAGGAAAATTCCAGCACTCTGCTAGGCTAAGGCAGGAGAATCACAAATATGAGCCCATCATGGGCAACTTAGAAAGACTCTGTCTCTAAAAAAAAAGAAAATTGTTGGAGGATGTAGCTCATTGTGAAGATCCTTACTTCAATACTCCATACCAGAAAAAATTTTGATCTTTTGCCATGTCCATGCACAGTACTGTGTGGTGGGCACACATGATGCCTATACTTAGGTGGAGACACATATTTTAATCAAATATTTACACATCTAAATCAGTAAGTGGTGTGTGTGGCTAATGAATATTTGGTTCCAGAAGAGTGTCAAGAATGGGGATTTCAACCAGACACTGATAACTGACTTCACAGAAATGTAAAGTGTCAGGACGGAAGTTTGAGAAAACAGAAATTTCAGATGCTATAATTTTTAAATACAATTTCAGAAAACTTGTAATCAAAGGCAGAGGAAAAGGAGGTACTATAATATGTGTTGGAGAGAGACATTGTTGTGTGTGTGCATGAATGTGTATATATGTGTTGGAAGTGGGGGGTGGAATTTGACTGCATTTAGAAAGGACCTTTATGAGGATTCTAGCAGAATTTTTCATAATTTCAGAGTCGGACACTCAATTTGATCAATTTAGCAAAGGAGACTTAACTTTTGGAGACTGCTAGCTAAACTCCTAAGAGGGTGATTTTTTAAAAGGAAAGACATCAATATACTTGTTAACACTGAGGAATAAAACTGTCGGGTGATTCAGAAGACACATATTGACTAACTTGTGTGTTAGTTGCCTAGTGGGGAAACCAAGTCAATATCACAGAACTGCTTAGTGAGAGGTCAGTGTGGAGATTTCAAGAAAGTGTCCAAGTTAGAAGTCCACAAAAATAAAATAACCCCTGAAGGGCGTGGAAAGAATAGGGCAGAAACACAAGACACACATGGTGTTCCCGGCTACTTGGGAGACTGATGCATGAGGATCCCTCGAGCCCAGAAGTTAGAAGCCTGAGCAACATACCACAGCTCTGTCTCAAAAGAAAATGAGAAAGAGAAAGACTGAGAGACTTGTGGAAGAACTTGAGCACTATCAAACAATTGGTTATACTGCATTTTGACTGATTTTTGCCTTTATTTCTAGTGCTAAGTAGAAGTGACTATAAAATTGAGAAGATAGGCTGATTGAAAAAGATTGGTTCAGGGTGGTAATTAAGTATCACTTTAATAAACACCAGGGTGTTTAGGACAAATTTAAATCCCTTTACTGGTATTCAATTCGAGAACTCACATATTCATATGCATTAATGCTAGTCTGTATATGTACTCACACATGTCTTCCCTCAGAATGGCCATTGAAGAAAAGTTCTCCATCTTATTCTGAATACTTTCAGTTCTCTGTTCTCTACAACTTTTAGAAACTATTCTATAGCATTCGGACTTGGCTGGGACAAAACCAAGTAAGATTAAAATTTTAAGCAATTTTTATATCTTTTTTTTTTTATTTTAGGGAGATATTTCACCATTTCCCCTATTCTAACCTTCTGTCATTAATCAAAAGTATACGGGAAGTCGAATTAGTCACTAATGGTTTTCACCTTTTGTTGAATTTCATAAATATGTGTTAATAGGCATCTAATTCACACAAAATGCTAAGCCTCTTAAATATATCATATGAGGAACAGGTTACACTGTAAGAATCCATTTTCTTAGTTAAAATTACTCTGTCAGATATTCCCTAGTTAATCAAGCTTTTCTGAGTTTCCTTAGGGTTTGAGATCATATTTAACTCTCCTATTCTATGGAAATGTATCTTTTCTTATTATTCTAGCAAAGATAGTATTAAACATTTTTTGCAACTAAAAGAAAAATCTGTACAAAATATTGATTTGGCGATGTTACAGAATATAAACTTCAGCTGGGGATTTAGCTCAGCGATTAGAGTGCTTGCCTTGCAAGCACAAGGCCCTGAGTTCGATCCCCAGCACCAAAAAAAAAAAAAAAAAAAAAAAAAAAAAAAAAAAAAAAAAAAAAACAGAATATAAATTTCAGTAGCATAACTTAGGTGGTATGAAGTCTTTATTTTTCTTCTATCCCTTGATCTGTCTATGTTGAGTGAAAAACACAAATAATAGAAATTATCTGAGGGGAATATGAGCAAACATGACTAGGACAGATGAGATCGGCCTTAGATCATTTAGGAGCTGCTTACTACTACTAAACGCCTGAGTGAACAGGTGAAGCACAGATACTAATATAGTTATGTAGAATACCAAATCCCTGCAGGTCCTGCTTTAGTCTCTGATCTTTCACTGTCAAGTTACAGAACACATATTTGATTCAAAATCAGAAAACTACCTTCACTTGGTTACACATTGCCTTGGCAGCATCTTTATAAATCTTATGTTTACCATATTTCTTAATTGGATCAAGACACCATATTGCGTGATCAACCTATGCCATCTAGGTTCATGTATATATTTTTTGATGTTTGCAGAATAAAAAAAAAATCATCTGATGGTACATTACTCAAAACCAATTCTCACTGTTGAACAACACATGACTATAACAGAGCTATAGAGATGATAGAAGTTATTTCTCTCTCATGAAAATAAGACCTCAAGGTAGCCATTCCAGGTTAGTATGGAAATAACTTGGGGATGGAGATTTGGTTTAGTTCTTTCACCTATAACTGCCTTAACAGGTAATTTCCAAGTAAGAAGAGCTGTTGAATTTTCAACCGTTAGCCTTCTTGCCAAGAATAAAAGAAGGCAAGAGTTTAAGGGAAAAGAAGGGTATGTATCCACCCTTCTTCCAGAAACCTTTAAAAGAGTTTTATCCTATAACTGCTCCATACATCTTAGTCTTTTGTCAATACCTAAGTCTAAGGGAGCCTACTGATACTGCTATATTTAAAGCGTTTACAAATAATTTCATGTACCATATTGTGAGTAATATGACCACATAAGATATAAAGACAAACTGATGAACTTTTTTTCTAAAATCACAATTAAGTACAACCAATTCCTTATACATCATTTGCATATCACTGTGATGTTTTGAGATTTACTATGCTATCCCCGAGGTCCCATCACTACATCATGACATGTCTTCTCAGGAACTAAAGAATATAAATTGTGTTCAGTGGGGCCTTACGGTGAAATGTCATTTTGTTGAAAAGTATACATGGTAATTGTCAGATAAATAGAAGAGTAAATGAACTGAATCATCCAGTTAACCATTTAGACAAATGAATATATATTTTGGTCAAATAAAGGGAGTCAGCTCACTTTAAAACATCACCGAGGGAGAGTTGGCTCACTATGGTGTAAATGAA
The DNA here is from genome assembly GCA_004026905.1 of Hystrix cristata. Classification (NCBI taxonomy): domain Eukaryota; kingdom Metazoa; phylum Chordata; class Mammalia; order Rodentia; family Hystricidae; genus Hystrix; species Hystrix cristata. The sequence continues at coordinate 16,809 of PVJO010016969.1, forward strand.
CCTTTAATACATTCAGAGGTGTGCCTGCGTTGATGCCCAAGCTATCTTTCCATGGTGCTATTTCTGGATTGCTTGACTCAGATGAGTAAAGTTTATAAAGAGTGATTTGCATTGAATTTACACAATATTTTATTATCAAGAACATTAAAACAAGATTAAAGATGAAGTTAACATTTTAATTTCCCTCACATTATCATCCTATTATCTGAAGTTTCCACCAGCCCCTATAAAGTGAGAAAGAAAAACTGATTTTCTCTTTAAAAATATATATGGAACTAAAAGTAAAGATGAGTAATACTACTTTACAGTCAACTATTTTGCTAACTCCCCAAACATTAAAAAAAAGTAAAAGAAAAATAGCATTCAAGTATAATTTTAAATGGAAAACCATTTGAAAAATACTTTTTCCAAGAAAATATGCAATTTAGGAAATTCGTTAATTTTCCATAGAATTTCTAGGTGATTTTTTTAATTGAGTTATATAAAATTATTTTACCAGTCTCCTTATCTGTCAAAAGCTTGTTTCCTATCAGACTCACAGTAACTTTTAAAAATAAATGTTACTTTAAAACACTATTCTAACAGTATACCTGAGGGATCCTACAGTTCTAAATTGATCCTAGAAAAACATGTTGAAATATTTTTTCAAATTCATTTTCAAATGGACTGAATTTCATCCCCTTCCAAATTGATATGGGAAAAAATGACAGAGCAGCGAGTGCAAGCAACTCAGTTTCTCCAGGACAAAGTGTCTAGAATCTGGAAAACAGTAGTTTTGAGGCGAATCAATACGAGAGGTTACACATGAACTAGGAGGAAACTGACAAAGGATGCAGAAAAAAAATTTTAAGTGATACCTAAGAAATGACATCACGGAGGAGAGAGGAAGATCACTGCAGGTCCTGGCACGGCAAGCAGAGCTTGCTGCTATATTGCCAGCAGGAAGGCAGGGTGAGGGGGAACTTTTGGCTCACAGAGAATCACAGAACCACATTGAGACTGAGAGAAGCAGCAGCAATTGGAACCAGGGGGGGAAATATTTGACACTGCCTCCGGAGTGGCCTTCCACAGTCAATGGTTGATGAGTGACCTTGGTGTAGTGCCCACCACCACAGTCGTGGAACAGGAGCTGGCAATTGCCATTGTATGAGAGGACTGAGTGTTTTAACTTGGGTCATAAAGCAGCTCCTCAGCTGCAAGGCACAGTCCAAACCATCACATTTCCAGAGTGAATGAGGAAAGGACAGCCATGGGAGACAGTCAGCAGTTGGAAAGTAGGGTGAACGGTGCCCTGGTGAGGGGCTGGAGCTGGAGAACACAACCCAGCTCCTGTGGCAGAATCTAGGTTCAGCCTGAGCTACACAGGATGCCCTATTCTCTAGTGCCCTATTCTCACTGAAACCCAAAGCCTGCATACAGCACCATACTATGGGCAGAGTTCCATTTTAGACTTCAAGCATAAACAGGGATACATCCTGGCTTGAGCTTTGCTCCTTAACCCTATACTGAGACAAAGAGCCATGTGTTTAAAATTAAAATATAAAACTTTCTTTTATTATTTTTATTGTATTATTTTTACCTTAATTTTTTCTTTTTGCCATTTTCCTTCTTTAATACAGTTTTCTCCCCAATTCTATTACAGTATTTGTCCCTTTTTTCTTATACGAGTGTGCTGTTTGTGTATGTATGTGTGCTTCTCTTCCTCTCTCCTTTTTCTTCCAATACACTTTATAAAAGGTAAGAAAATTCAACCCTGTGCTTTTATATCCCTCCTACCTTTTCCATATCTTTTCACCAGACTTATTTCTCATTTCTTCTTTTTCCTAAATTTTTCTTCTCCTTCTTCTCCCTCTTTTCATTTGTCTCCCTTAACATTTCCTGTAGTAGTACGTCAGTCATAGAAGCTTTTCTCATCCCTATTTCTTGCTACCAATTTTGTACCCAGTTTTCCCCATTACCCCCATCTAAATATATCACACACCTTTACCATCATTAAAATCATTTGCTCCCCTCCTATTCTTTCCTCCCCATACCACATAGCAGAAGACTTAAACAAAAAACAAACTTTTTTTTTCCCTTCTCTTTGCCCCTTTTGGCATTACCTAGTCTCCAATTCCCTGAATGTCTGATAACTGATTCTAAAAAATTATCATACAATACTGTTTTTCAACATTAGAGGAGACAGCCATCGTGTTTAGTGCATATTAATTATGGGCCAATACTTATGCTGTTATTTTGCTTACACTATAACTGTAGATTTCTTCTCTAGGCTAAATGAAGACCCAAAACAGAGTCTCATGGTATGTTATTTCACAATTAGCCCTGCTAAATACCACTGTAACAGATTACCTTGTTATTACTGTGGCTGATTTGATTACATAGAAATAATCCTGACTCAGTAGACAATATTGTGCCAGTGAATCTGTTTGCCAATTCCATCTTCACAACCAGGGAGAAGAGCAGAAAGAGTTCCTAACCCAAGAACTCACACTGGATAGGACTCTGAAAGAATGCCTGCAAACTGGCTGGAAGAAGTCTTGAGCCTGAGTTAGCTTCATTATTTCAGTGGGAGGATCAGAGGAGTTATTGGGGTGTGTGAACTCAGACGCCTTGGCAGAGAAGCTACTTGGAAATCACTTGTGCAATGTCTCATAAAAATATTTAATCTATGTTCTCATCAGACATATTATAGGTTTAAGTTTTAAAACTCTAACATAATCTATTATAGGTTTCTTGATTTATTTAATGATGTGGGGCTATGTTATGTTATGTTCTTTAATGGTTTCTTGTGTTTATTGGGTTGTCATTTTGTGTATTTGTTCTCCCATTGGTTCTTATTCGATAGGTAGCTAGGTTCTTTCCTTCGACTCAGCTCTTCACCTAGTTTCTTCACTCAAACCCTCAAACAGTATTATTAATGTATCTCTAGATTCTTTTTACAAACACATAAAGTCCTCCTTCAAAGTTTTTAAATTTCCCACAACTATATCCTCACAGTCACTCCATCTTCTCTAGTATTAATCCTCAGTCCTCTCCAGCATAAGCCTTTGGCTCTTCCGTATCTTACCTAACCTAGTGTCCTCTCTATCAGCAGGTTCTCACAACAGTGCAGCATTGATCAATCACAAAGTTAACCTCCTTTCTCCCATATCTTGCCCTTGCCCCCACAAATATCTTCTGAAAACTCTCAGTAGAAACGCTTCAACTCAACTAAAAGTACCCCATTAGAATCAGACCCTACATCAACATTTTCTTCTCATCTACCACTATTCCCCTTCAAACCTCTCCTATAGTGTTTAGCACCCTTCATCCAGCCACCTCCCATTCTCCACACACCACCTGATGTATCTCATTACAGAGAAACCACAAATAATAAACTGTCATAGTATATAGAGGGTAGGCAAAGAGGAGAAGTGTAACTTCAAGGACTAACATGTGGAAACATAAAATGAAATCTGTAAATGCTTTTATAACCAGAAGTAATTATTTTGAGAAAACATAAGGACAGAATCCAAATCACTTCAAGTAAGTAACAGAAGCAATAAATACTAGCAGTGGACATACAAAGCTGAAAAATTTTCACAGGGAGGCAATATCCTATGAAAAATCTCCATATAAGCCATAGACTCTCCTCACTTCTCTAGTCCTCAGCCTGCAGTACATCCCCCAAAAAGGAAGGGAAAAGGGATATATACATATGCATATATATATATATATATATATACACATATATATGTATATATATATGTGCATATATATTTCAAAGGAACACAGGGAAGCAAGGAAACAGAAGATCCTTGATTTCTCCCAACCCTCCCGAGGCAGAGCAAGGGGTCACAAACAGAAAAGAAAACAAATACTAGGTAGCAGAAATCTATACAATTTTGTAGAATAGATGAAGAAAATAGATGAGTTCAAAGAGGAAATGAAACAAAATTTCAAGGAATCTTACTCAATATACATATAGTGCCAGGTGTGGTGGTGCATACCTGTAATCCAAGCACTGGGCAGGCAGAGACAGGATTGCCGCAAGAGCCTGGGCTACATAGTGAGCTCAAGGGCAGCCTGAACTACATGGTGAAATCTTGTCTCAAAAAAAAAAAAAAAAAAAGAAAACAAACAAACAAAAAAAAACATATAGTGAATTTTGGGGAATAGGTAAAAAACTGGATGGGCTAACCAAAACAATTCAAAATTTGAAGGGACAGATTCAACAAGGATATGGAATCCTCAAAAAGATATCAGACAGAAATACCTGGAAATACCTGAAATAAAATAATGGATAGAATTTGTAAATTGCAGAAATTACCAGTATGAAAACAGAATGTCTGATATCGAAGACAAAATAGTGAATTATGATGAAGAGCTCAAAGAAATGAACAAATTTCTTGACACATGCAAACTACCAAACCTAACCCAAGAATACATAAATATGTTTAACAGCCCAATAACAAGCAATGAAATTGCCACAGTAATAAAGAATCTATCAAATAAAAAAGCCCAGGACCTGGTGGAGTCACTGCTGAGTCCTACAAAATATTTAAGGATGTTATATCACCAATACTCCTCAAGCTCTTCAAATAAATTGAAAGTGATGGAGTGCTCTCAAACCCATTTGTGGAAGCCAGTATTACGCTGATCCCCAAACTGGATAAAGACCCAACTAAAAAAGAAAACTATAGGCCAATCACCTTCATGAACATAGATGCAAAAGTTTTCAACAAGATATTAGCAAATAGAATGCAGCACATTCTCAAAAAGATCCTACATCACGATCAAGTAGGTTTCATTCTAGAGGTGCAAGGATAGTTAAACATACATAATTCAGTAAATGTGATACATCACATTAACGGAAGCAAGATCAAAAACATATGATCATATCAATAGATGCAGAAAAGACTTTTGACAAAATCCAACATCCTTCATGATAAAAATGCTGAAGAGCACAGGTATAGAAGGGCCATACCCGAATATGATAAAAGCTATATAATGACAAACCAATAGTCAGCATCATAATAAATGGGGAAAAACCAAAAGCATATCACCTAACATCAGGAACAAGACAAGGATGTCCACTATCACCTCTGCTATTCAACATAATACTTGAAAATTTAGCCAGAGCAATTAGGTAAAAGAAAGAAATAATAAGAATACAAATAGGAATGGAAAAACTCAAATTATCATTATTTGCAGATGATATGGTAGTCCACACAGACGACCCAAAGAACTATGCCAAAAACTCTTAGAATGAATTACCAAATCCAACAATGTAGCAGAAGAGAAGATCAACACACACACACACACACACACACACATACACAAGTGTGTACATCAATAATAAACTGGTTGAGCAGGACATTATGAAAACAACACTATTTACCTTAGCTTCAAGAAAAAACAAAATACTTATGAGTTAACCTAACCAAGAAAGTGAAAGAGCTCTACAAATAAAACTACAGTACTATGAAACAGGAGATTAAATAGGATATCAGGAAATGGAAATATGTCCCTTGCTCCTGGATAGGCAGAACCAATATTGCAAAATGGTCACACTCCCAAAACTGTTATACAGATTCAGTGCAGTTCCAATCAAAGTACCAACAGCATGCAGTGACTTATGGATCTAGAGAAAATAATTCTAAAATTCATATGGAGCCAGAAGAGATGCAGAGTAGTAAAAGCAGTTTTAGGCAATAAAAGCAAAGCAGCACAGTTTGTAATAGCTAAATCTTGGAAACAGCCTAAACGCCCATCAACCGAGAAATGGATATAGAAAATGTGGTTTTATTATACAATGGATTACTACTCTGCCATAAAGAACAATAATCTTGAGACATTTCTAGGTAAATGGATGCATTTTGAGACCATACTCTTAAGTGAAATAAATCGGACGCACATGTTTAAATACCAAATTGTTTTTCTAGTGTGGGAAACTGAAAGTGTAAATAAAGACTAAAATGTATTATATTGGGAAAGGGAAGAAAGTGTTCAAATGGGAAGGGGAACAAGAGAGGGGGCAGTGGAAAGAACGGAGGGACTAGAGAAGTAAGAAATAGAAGGAAAAAATGGAAACAAAGCTTTTATACATAAGGAGGGAGGAGGGGGTGAAATGAGGGGAGGGGGATGGGAAAAAAAAGAAGCAACAAGATAGATCATACACAGGTACAAATCCCCTATGATGAATGTTATCAGTATGTACATCTAAAATGTACCACTACAATAAAATTTAAAAAATGAAATACTTAATACCAAAAGCTGGCGAGGCTATGGGTAAAAGGAACCTTTCTATATTGTTGGTGAGCCCATACACTAGTACTACCACTATGAAAAATCTGTATGGAGATTCCCCAAAAACTGAAATTAGAAAATTCATTCAATCCAGTTATTCTGCTTTCAGTTATCTTCCCAAAGAGTGAAAGGTGTAATATTACAGTGATACATGCATATCCATGTTATACCAGCACAACTCATAATAGGTATACCCTGCAAGCAGTCTATATGTCCATCAACAGATGAGTAATAAAGAAAATGTGACATTTATACACAATGGAATACCATTTTGCCAAAAGGATAACTTTGAGTCATTTGTAGGAAAATGGATGCACCTTGAGACCATAACATTAAGTGAAAAAAATCAGACACCCATGGTTAAATGTCACATGGTTTCTCTTATATGAGAAACACAAAAATATAAATAAAGCACAAATTATATAGAAGGAAATAAAGAGATAGATTTTTGCAAAAAGGAAAGGAACCAAAAGAGGGAGAGAAGGGGAAGGAGGAGAGGGGAAGAGGATGAAAAATGAATTACGATGTGTCATTAATATGTATAATTTCCTATTAGAAACGCGATCATTTTGCACTGCAAACACATACCAATAAAATTAAAAACAAATTCCCTAGGGGGTTAGGGATTTAGCTCAGTGGTAGAGAGCTTGCCTAGCAAGCACAAGGCCCTGAGTTCGATCCCCAGCACTCCCCCCAAAAAATTCTCTGGGGAAGCTTATTTGCGACCGCCACTGCTGTTTTTGCTGTTACTATTATTGCTGTCATTTTAGCAGGTAGTAATCCTCATTAGATGAGCTCTTTTACCTTCTGTGTGAGGAGTTCCAATGCCAATTCATTTCAATAGTGTTTGTGCATGTTCCTCACATAGTAACACTTAAGCTTCAACCTGCACCTCAGACAATTTTTATATTGCAGCTCAGCTGTCAAATACTCTATCATCTTTTATGGGTATTCAGCGTGGGAGTGAGCCCTGAACTTTTGTTGCTTCATATTCAGAATCAGACATCTCCTTCAGTTTTTTCTTCTTTCAGGATTTCTCCAACACTGTCCGGTCATTGTAGGATGGGGTCTTTTTTCCCACTCCCCTCCCTAGAAAGATGGAATTCTCTCAAAGTTTTAGCTTCCCATGATGATGTGCAGGTTCTTGCCACCTGGGATGTATGTGGGATTAAGCAGTAAGAGAAAAAGAGAGATAAACAAATTAAGAGGTTTCCCTCTGCACTGGGCATAACAGGGGATGATTTTTCCAATTCCTATATTCAGAGATGGGCCTTCTTGCCTGGTTTTGAGTGGTCCTGCTGTAGCTCCTTACCTTATATGGGTCTGGTATTAAGACAGGGCTGAGAGGATAAAAGCAAGTAAAAGAAAATGGAGATTTCTCTTGCACTGAAAGACAGACTTGGGGGAGGGGCTATTAGCTGATCTACCTGTCGCCCAGTTATTGGATTGATCTTGTCTGGAGTTAAAACTGGAACATAAAAGAAAAAAGAAAAGGCAAACAGAAGAACAAGTACTTTCTGTATATTGGCCTGTCTTTGAGTTTTGATTTCCTGTCCCTGTAACTAGTGTTTACTTTTTAAAATCCGTGGGTAGTTGTTTTTCATTTTGCTTTTTTAATATGTATTTTGTATGTGTTTTCGGATGTAATCCATGCAAGGCTTTCTCTTTGTGGCTGGAATCGTGTCCTATATTTTCATTTTAAGATGGTAAATAAATGAATTTTATTGGTTAAATTCACAAAAAGAGTATGAAGTAATGGCAAATGCTGAAACCTGACCTCTTTTTCCTGTGTTAATATTTTGTGAATGAAATATAATTCTGTCTACCATCAGCAATGCATTAGTGAAAATAAATCACCAATACCTAAAGCTAATGGACTGAAAAATTGCATGAACTTCACTTTTCATTCTGTCCTTTGCTTTTCCTTTTGAATGAGGAACCAGTTCTCATTTTATCTCATCCTGAAAGAAAAACAAAATGAGAATGTTTTATCTTAATATAAATCACAGTCAACAAAGCAAACACAGGAGGAAGAAGAAAGTTGTTATAATTTACTTCCAAACAAAGTTACTGGTGATTTTTCAGCTGTCAGCTTATCTTCAATTTTACAAAGACAAACTTTTTTCTACACAATTGCATATACAGTATATCCTCAACAATCAGAGTAGACTGGGAGTCACTGTGCAATTTTTTTTTTAAGCTGGAGACTTTATAATGGAAAAGACACACCTCAGCAGGCATAGTGAAATTTAACATAAGCAAATAACAGGTAATCACGTTCTGATGGTTAGACTACAACTGCATACATTTTCCTAGCAGATATTTTCTGCAAATGGCCATATCACCAAACCTGTATGCTTGCTATTTTTTGATGATCATCAGAGACTAATAAAACTATAGGAGCCCTGAAAGTAAAAATATGTAATAAGCCTATGCTTTTTGTCATAAAATGGATTATAGAAATTGGTAGAATTCTATTTTAGTAGATACATTTACTCATGCTACTACAACAAAACCCATTTTACATTCCATTTCTTTCACTGATAGTCATCACCATTCAAGATTTTACATTAAAACACATACCTTTTTAAATTGTATTAGAACATGTTTGCAATACATGAAGTATCTATTAATCTTAGGGAGTAGGTACATGTACATAACACGTCTTGATTCTTTTCATTCCTCTTCCCATCCCCACCCACTTCGCTTCCTCTGTCTCTAGAGCAGCTTTCCCCATTTTCATTATTATTGTTGTTTGTATTATTTTTAGTTAATGTTTAGGACAAATAAAGTTTACATTCATTGTGGGTATTTTGTACATGCACATGAAACATTTTAAATCTTTATACTTCCCTTTCCCCTCCGCCCCTCCTTGCTCTCCATCTCTTGAACCCCTTTCTCCCTGTTTGCAAAATATCTATCACTGTTTCCTTCTATCCATCATTTATTTTGCTCTTTATCTACACTTTGCCTTGCTCAAATAAGAGATACCACATGGTATTTAAATTTCTGTGCTGCACCTTTTTTTTTCCTTAAAGACAACTATACTTTACTTAAATGATGGAAAACATAAGTAAATGAAGGGAGCTAATTAATCCTATTATACTTGACTTTAAATTCAACTCCAAATTACTGCATGCTCATACAAAAATGATGTAGTTTGTAAATTTTAATTTAAAGGAAAGTTTTAAAATTCACAGTTACAGTAAACAAATCCTTGAAACTAAAGTCTATAAATAATTACTGATTATCTCATGTATGAGACAAAGAGAGGCTTAAATCTCTTTCTTTAAGAAGATAATAATATTCTCCTCATTTACGTAATTTATCTTCCCTCCAAAAAATAAAGCATAAAGAATAATATTAAAATTCACAGAAACCATTCAGATAATCAGAAATACATAATTGCATGTTGATCGAAATTGACTTATTGGAAAAATCTCTCTTTCCTTGGATTTCCAATCAGATTGACCCTTTTCCAAAAAAAATTTTTTTCTATTTAGCTGTTTATAAAACACACTTTTGAGGAAATGAACCCAGGATGTCATGCATGCTAAGCTAACATTTTACCACTGAGCTGTATACCATCTCTAATTTAACTATTTAAATTCCTTATATTTTTGAACTTGAAGAAGTTAGATAAATATTTGTGCATACAGGTTACTCCCAAATTTTAATTTTTACTTATTGGTAACTTTGAAATGTGGTTTGTACCTTATTACAGACATATTTATTTGAAATAACATTGACCATGCTAGAGCTGTAGCTTAGTGGTAGAGCACTGTTTTAGAATGAGTGATATATATATATATATATATAATGTGTTCTGAAAGATTGTAGTTAAGAATATAAAAGTTATATTAAAGAATATAAAATATGATTGTATTAGGTCCTTTTTTCCAAGAAACAACAAAAAAATACTACCAATTCAAGACATCAGACACATGAGCTTCAAATCAGTGACTAGCGTAAAATGGCCTTGATGAGCCCATTTAAACAGCACGCAGTAATGGGGACTTTCCCAGAGACAGGCTAAATATCTCTTCTACTATAAATAACTAAACTTCTCTGAAAATATACAATGTTTTAAAGTGGAGAAGATCTTAGTGATTGTTCACCCTAAAAGGTACAAATCCATTTGTCACATATTTGTAAGTATGTGACATTTAATTGGGGACTAATACGTGACAACAGAAAGATTGGGGGTGGTTACCAGAGCAGGGTTGGGTCTGAGTTTTAGGCAGTGTTTATACTGCAGTTCAGATTTCAAAGTCTCTTTACTTCTCTCTGCATGTGTTCCGTGCATGTGTGGGTTAGAGATGAGACGTGGGAAGGGTCTTTGGTACATCTGAGGCTACAGGCTTACCTGAATCTTGCTCATTCATTTCTTAAAGCTACACAGATCAAATTTGCTTGAAACCATAACATAACAGGTTCCCACTATTTGCCACCTCTGTTCTAGTCTAGCAAGTATTTTTCAGAAAAGAAAATTAGGATCCAAAAGGAAGGTCATTTAGCCTAAAACCAACTTGTTTAATTAGCTAACAAAGTAAAGACTGGAAGCTAGGTCACCTAAGGTCCCATCCAGTGCTTTTTGCACTATATCCATAGGCCTTCCTTTCTCTGTAACTATACTTAGAATGATAATTGCCTAAATAGAGGTAAAACATGAAAGATAATAGTTGGAAGCTCATTTAACTGCAGATTAAATAAAGTCATAGTACCTTGAGAGAATTAGTAAAGCAGAAATGAGATTCCAGGAATAACTCATGTTAAAGAAAGCACGGTAAATAATTCCTCTGTTAAGCAACCTTCAGTTAACTTAGGTGTTGAATTTCTTTCCGAACAATGCATTTACACAAATCCTGAACATAATGACACCTAATAAGCTATTTACTACAAATCAATATTTGCGGATATGATTTGTAGCTTGGGCTGCCTCTAGGTGAGACTGCTCATATAAGCAGCCTTGTACATGACTTTTCTCACTGACTTTAATGAGGTTGCCATGTCGACTTTCTAATTCTTGACACGTGGAATTGCTTTCAGTTAATTAAAATGTAGCATAAAATATAGTCCTCAAAATGAAGCCTCTTATAAGATAATTGCCCAATATGATAATATTTGGACATGATAAAACAAACATCTTGGTTTCCTGCCTTCTATCTCACTGTGAAAATATTATAGCTCCAGGTCAGATTCAAAATTAATGTTGAAGAGACTTTTTTCAAGTTTCACCCTCCTCTCCTCTCTTTCTTCTGCTTTCCTCTTCTCTTGTCTTATTGCTTACTCTAATTCACAAATGTTATAATTCGTGTGACAAACATTGATTGAGATCATCGCTTAGGCCTTAAGGATACAAATATTTGTAAAATGTGCTGATATAACTTTGAGTCAGAAAGCAAGACATATAAGTAAATAAATGTAGTAGGGTAGTGAGTATTATAATAGAAATGTGCAAAAGATATTGGGGAAGCAGAAGCAAGGGTGGCTATCTCAATTTGGTATAAGCAGGAAAAGCTTCTCAGAGGAAGCTGGTTTACGATTAGTCTGCATGAATGAATAGAGTTTCCCAGATGACAAAATGGAAATGCATCACAGATAGCAGAGATACTATGACAAAAAGAGGTAATTGAAGGTTTGAATTTGGTATCATCCATCTTTTTGTACAGAGCACCTAGTTCAATGTCTGGAATATTATATGCAATCATTGTTCTAAAAAAAGAAAAAGTTGTGTATGAGGAGTCATAAATATTTTGGTTTGATTACAGTATATGATTAATGTCAGGGAGAAGTGGGCATGATGAAGAAAAGTTAGGTTAAGATAGATCACAAAAGATCGTTATTACCAAGCTAATGATTTTACCTTTTATAATGATCAGATGAAAGCTATGACAAGGTTACAACATAATGTTAGCTAATTTGAAGGGTGCCATAGTGGGAGGAAAACAAATTAGTAGGCCCTAGAAATAGTCCTAATAAGAGATAATATGCCTTGATAGAGAGAAATCAAATTTGGGAATAGCAATCCAAAGGACAAAGTGGACAGGAGCAAAGTTGGTGTCAATAGGATCAGTTAGGAAATTATTACAACAATACATGGAGAAAGTAAGTTCTTGAATAAATACTGTGATGGTGGAGACTAATAAGAAGGGATGTATTTTAAAAATATTCTAAAGGTATAATTTCCATGTCATATTGCCTGTGGATGGTTGCAATAGAAAGAAATCAAAGATGAAAGTCACATTCGTGACTTGATCACATGGGTGGATATTGACTTCATTTTCTCAGGAAGAGAGGAAAAACAAATTATTGGTAAAAGTCTGAAACTGAAGTACTGTTTTGGAAGCAATCAACATGAATTCACACAAAATAAGTGAAATGACAGTTAAGACATTATTTAGAGCTTAGAAAGTGGCAGAATTTTTTGAGGAGGCTAGACAATTTCCATTTGCCATCTCTTCAAATTTCTTGCCTGTTATTCTCCGTACAGCTCTTGCTGTAGGAGGCTAAACTTTATGGACTGCATCATTGGAATCCCTTGCCCTCATCTTTCCCAGTGAGGTAGCCAATGAGAATAAGCAGCAGAAAGTAAAAGGGGAGTGCAGAGGAATGTTTATGAATTTATTTCTCTGAGGCCATGGCCTGGTTCTGGCCCTCTATCGAAGCTCATTTCTCCACACTGATACCCTCCCACACACTAAATCTACTATATGCTGTAGCTCTCTCTCTCCAGATTTTGTTAATTGTGCCTTCCCCTTTTGTTCCTTCAGGTCTGAGAGTTTGTACTAGTCAGCTTTACTGTTGCTAGGACAAAACATCTAACATCCAAAACTTAAAGAAGGGGAGGTTTAATTTGGCTCATATTTTAAAGAGATTCAGTCAGTGGTCTGAATCTAAGGCAGAAACATCACGATGAAAAGGCATGGGAGAAGAAAGCTGCTCAGCCCTTGGCAGCCAGGAAGCAGAGAGAGAAAGGAAGAGTCAAGAGTTGGAGACAAGAATACACCCTTCCAGGCATAGTCCCTGTGACCCATCTCTTAGTATCAGTTCCACCTCATAAGACCACATTTGGCCATGAACTCATCAACAGAGTAATCCACTGGCAAATATAACCCCCCCATGATCCAACCATCTTCCCAAAGACGAACCACTAAACACATGAGGTTTTGCAGGAACATCATAGATCTAAATTATGAGGGTTCTAAGAGCTTTCTTCTTTTGCTAGTACTGGACCCTACACCATTCCTACTTGGCTCCCTTCAAATCTTGCCAAATATATCCCTTTATTAAACTCTCCCTAATTCCCTGTTTGTATGTGGCTGTTCACCCTGTACAATCAGCAATGTACACATTTTCTATGAACTTGTATAAATTAAATGTGAAAATGAAAGATCTTTAGAAACCCAATATAATGTAGGAGTATGGAAAACATTTCACAAGAAAAGGGTGTATTTATAGCTTGTGTAAAGGGCTTCAAATCTACGTAAATCAGTTACAGAAGTAATTTACTTTTTATATAGGTAGGCAACAGAAGGCACAGGACAGCATTGGAATTAAATTGAAAAATAAATAGAAATTAATAACTTTAACAATAATGGTTTTACGCAACTCTTCACTACAGTAGCCTCAGTGTTGTCACCCTGCACATGACCAGTGTATGTCTGGAATTGTCTTGGTTTTAAATTAGCAACCAGGTTTTGATCACAAGTACACTCTTCCAGCAAAAACAATGAAGAAAACTGTTGAGTAAAAGGAAAACAAATATGGTCTCACACATCTTTTTTATTCCAGAAAGCAAAAGTGATTCAAAAGTGCCTTAGGCAGCACTTAGAAGGCAAAAGTCCCAAATTAAAATGCTTTGAACTAGCTAGCTTGTGAGTAGTCGAGCATCGAAAAAGAAAACAGTAATTATAAATAATTGAACCATGTGGTATCTGTGAAATATTGAACCTGTGCACATCCAAATATCTACTATAAATACTAAAAAGTTTAAAAAAAACAAAATTAAGGAAGGATGGAAATAATAGTGTAGGCAGAGAATGTTATCTGTTTTTTCCTGTTATGGGTATGCAGTTTTAAGATATATATTTATTTATCTATAGAGTTAAGAAAGAAATTTGTATTTTATTTTTGTATCCTTCTCATACAGACCAGAACCCTGATGTCCAAAAAAATTGAATGTTTGTTCTCATTTGCAAAATTACTCTCTAATACCACTACCAACAATAAAGTAACTTAAATGTCCAAAATTTCTTTATAGCTATTTTGGTTTTTAGAGTACACTGTGTTTAATAGATAATAAGCTTATTATTCTCTATGGCTCTTAATTTTATATAGTTGTATTAATTTAACCCCACGCACATTTAATTTTAGTGTTTACTTTTTCCTAATCTTTTTTTGTTCATTTCTAATTTTGAAAATGTAAAAAAGGCACAGAGTTAAAAATGAAAATCATCTAAAAAGTGCATCCACTATAATGACTAGATTCATTCTTTCAACTGAAAGGACTTTTGAAAATCAAAAAAAAATATAGAAGATGATGGTTTCTGAGACACTGACACAAGAGACAACAATCACAGCAGAAAACCTCATAATTTGCAAAAGCCTAGGAAGGAAGGGTGCTTAGATGGGTTTTGCCTCTGAAATAGGAAAAATTATTCCTAGATTAACTGTCCTATTGTTTTCAAACCTTCAAACCAAGACTCAAAAGGACTGAAATGATTCCAAGTGACCTAACTGCATCCACAGAAAAGTTCAAAAAGTTCAAAAGTTCTTTGGAATACAAAATACACAGCAGCAAACAAAGTAAAATTTACTCTGTCTGACATCTAACAAAAAATTTAAAAGGCATATAAAGAGGCAGGAAAATGTGACCCAAAATGAGGAGGAAAATCAAAGTGGAAACTGAAGATACTACATGTTGCTTTTTTATGATCAGAGAACGCTGGCTTTAGGGGTTTGTTGTTCTTGTGCTTGTTGCTATTTATGGAACCTACTGAGATTTTCCTTATGGCTTGATATAAAGCCAGTTTTGAAAAGGCATTGTGATCATCCAAGGAGAAGATTCAGTCTAGGTTGTTAGTTTATATCATTATGTTGTTTAAAACCTCTACATTCTTTAAGTGCCTTTCTTTTCTGAGTAAATATATTTTGACCTAAATGCAGTGAGGTGGACTTATTGTGATCAATTTGAGCAGGAACTCCCAGCTGGACTGAGTTGGTGTGGTTCTGGGTGTAGAAGATCCACCTGAAGGTTATCGTCAACACAACATAAAGGAGAACGGGAGCAGAAGATAGGAGCCGACTGTTCAGGGCCTTGCTGTTGTCGAGCATGGCTGCTGTTCACTTCAGGGGAGCTCTGGTCTTCATCTCCTCAGCAAGCATTGTATCCTAGTTCCAGTATAGATTTCTTCAGCCTTCTAGTGCAGACACGGATGTACGTGGGGCATTGCTGTGGGCTCCCAGCCCTTGATTGGATCTTTCAGGTCTCTAGTGCCTAGATAGACGTTCCACACCCTTCCTGCATTTGACTTGTGTGTGTGAATGTTGTAACTTGTACTTGTCTTGTATTAAATCTTCTCTCTTGCAAACCATTGACTCTAGAACAGTAACTAATACATGCAGTTTTTCTATCATCAGTATCATTACACTTACTTATTCCTTCCATTTCCCTTGTATACATTTGTTCATCATTTTACATGTGGCTGTTCTGAATTACTTTGTGAGAGGTATGTTTTTATCAGCCAAGTATGGGTTTTACTTTGTGAATCCACCTGGAATTCTTCTTTTAATAGTTAGTTAAACCCATTTACCTTTACAGAAATGAATTATTTTCATAGTGATTATTCATACTGTTGTATGCAGCACTAATTTCTGTTATATTTTGTGTATTTCTTTCCCACATGGTCTGATTCCTTTGCTCTTCTTTATCTGTCTTCGTATTTAGGTGTGTATATGTACGTGTGTGTGTATATATATGTACACACATGTACATATATGTATATACCATATATATGTATTACGACTATCCTTAACACTTTCTATAAAGTGCTATATCCCTCTTTAAATTTGGCTTCTGCCCTTTTTAATCATCTTTAAATAATATCCTTTGATTCTCAGTACTTTTTCGACATATATTTAAAGCATACAACTCAATGTTTTGATTTAGATATGCACTGTGAGATGATCACCACAGTGTAACTAATACAAACATATATGTATAGTTATCGTTTATGTGTGGGGGTACACTGTATGTGTGTGTGGTGTGAAGATTTAAGATCTGTCTTCTTAGAAAATATCAATAAGCATGATAGTGAAAAATACTAAATGATCCTTGCCTTGTTAATGTTGTTCCCTCTCTGACTCAGGGCTGTAGTTCAGTTCATATATTTACTCATAATGTCAGAATACAGATTTCTTCAGAGATTCAGGGGGTTGAGCTTCCTTTCAGGCTGTGCTTAGGCTTGAACTCGGGACCTCATGTGTGCCAAGCAAGTGCTCTAGCACTGAGCTGCATCTGCAGCCCCTCCAGGTGATACTAGAACAAGAGACTCTTCTTCACAAGGATACTCATACTGTCAGGCACCGAGGCTACAATGTCTTCATTGTCCAACTCTTTGTGTTCTTAAACCTAATGCCTGTAGAAGGAAGCATTTTAACAAGTTCATGTAATTTTGAAAATGCATCTCGGACACTTGATAATCTTTCAGCAAGATTTGGTTATAGACTTCCAGCTGAAGGTTTATGGGGTTTTTTTGATTAGCTCAAAACCAGAGAATGATTGTGAACTGATATAGCCACCACCATTAAAAGATAATTCATCAGACACTTTCCTTGTGCTAATTAGAAGACTTGATTGTATTTTGTTTTAAAGTCTTCAATGAGCAGAAACCAGGGTATGAACCAGCCGAGTGCATGATGTTGATTCCAATGAACTCAAAAAAAAAATCAGACCCCCCAAATTTAAAGACCCAATCCAAAGATGGGTGGCTGAAATGAATGGGCACTTCTCAGGTGAAGAAGTAGAAACCACAAACAAATACATGAAAAAATGTTCAACATCACTGGTCATCTGAGAGATGCAAATAAAAAGAATGCTGAGATTCCATCTCACTCCAGAAAGAACGGCTATAATCAATATATCAGCCAATAACAAATGCTGCAGGGGCTGTGGGGAAAAAGGAACCCTCCTCCACTGTTGCTAGGAGTGTAGACTGGTGCAACCACTATGGAAATAAGTGTGGAGATTACTCACAAAACTAGAACTACAGGTTTCATTTGACCCAGGTATTCCCCTCTTGGTGTCTTCCCGGAAGCATCATACCACAGTGATATATGCACACCCATGATTATAGTGGCACAATTTGTAATAGCTAAGTCTTGGAAACAGCCCAAATGCCTCTCAACCACGGAATGGATAAAGAAGACGTGTGTTTTTTAATGCAGCAGAGTACTACTCTGCCATAAAGAACAATAAGTTTGAGATATTTCTAGGTAAATGGATGCATCTTGAGATCATACTCTTAAGTGAAATAAATCAGGCACACATGCTTAAATAGTACAATGTTTCTCTGGTGTGAGAAACTGAAAGTGTAAATAAGAACTAAAATATATTGGGAAAGGGAAGAAACTGTTCAATTGGGAAGGAGGGAGGCGAAAAGGAACAGAGGGACAAGGGAAATAAGAAATAGAAGGAAAAAATGGAAATAAAGCTTTTATAAATAAGGAAGGAGGAGGGACTGAAGGGAGGGGAGGGCAATGGGAAAAGAAGCAGAAGCAAGATGTATCATGTATTGGTACAAATTCCCTATGATGAATGTTATCATTGTGTAGAACTAAAATAAAATTTGTTTGCATGAGTATAAAGATAGAGACAAGCTCCGAATGTTTTCCTGTTCCTATACTTATCAATCTGAGTATGTCGATCCTTCCTAACTAAAACAATCAAAACAAAAACCTGTCCAGTCTATTAGCAAAATGTTATTCCTTCTCAATATGTTTCAGACTCAGATACAGACATAGACAAGAAAAGAAACAAAGTGTCAGAATGTGGCTCTTTAGTCTGAAATTTTGCTTCTGTCTGTGTCTAGTCATTTGGGGATTTTTAAGAATCTCGCTCACATCATAATACCACAGAAACTTCAGACTTTGAGGAAGATAGCAATGAGGATATCAATATTTAGCTATACAGAAAATGAAACTGAGCTTAGTGTTCCTGTCCAAAGATGAATGGAATTACAACATGGCAAATACTGTTTGACCAGTACAGGCTGATTGGTTTATTTCCCTTTAAAATGTCTAGGTATATAATTTGATAACTTGCTCCCTTCAGAGATTTCTGTAAGAATGTATTTGATTTTTATCTGCAAGAGTCTACTTGATTCCCCTAATAATTTATAGCAGACTGGTGCTGTAACTCAAACATCAAACCAGCTCTTTTAGGATAACACATAGCCAACATACATTTTAATTCTTAATACAGCTTACAGTTAAGATTTAGATCATAATATGCAAACGTTTTGTGTTTTACACATGAAGTCAGGGTTCCAAACCACTCGCGTGACCTAAGCCAACTGTCACTTCCACAAAGTTACTGAGCGTTGTTCAGTTGTATATGATTTTTTCTGGTACTTCCCCAAAGTGTCATCATTGGTCGCACACAAAAAGATAACTTAACATTTTTTTTTTCTCCTACAAATAACACAAGTAAATGTAAAGCTGACTTTTGGCTTCTTAGTCCCAAGAACCTGTTTTCTAATAGGAAAGGTGTGTAGCTAGTGTAGATTTTGAAATGATTTTTTAAAGGTTTTTAATACTGTAGTACTGTGTATGAATTTGATTCAAAACTAAAAGTAACATCTCTGGACATTACTTACTGAATTTTGGTATCCTTAAGGGTATTGCTTTGTGATCACAGCAAGAAGAAAACATGTAAAAATGACAAACTTCATGAAAAGTGAACTCTCACACCATGTTGGAGTGAAACTAGAAACCAATACCAGAAACATACTTGGAGTACAGTAACTTCCTTTTCCTTTCTATTTCCTATTAGCCGTTTTTATTTCTTACATTATTTTCATGTTAGCTTTTTTCATATAAGGGAAATCATGTGATGTTCAAGTTTACATGTCTAATTTACTTCACATAATATTATGGTCTCAAGGTACATCTAGTTTTCCTAGATACCTCGAGTTTATGTCTCTTTACAGCAGAGTAGTATTCCCTTGTGTATAAATGTCATGTTTCCTTTATCTATTCGTCTGTTGGGCATATAGGCTGTTTCCAAGATTTCGCTAATTTGAATTGTTCTGCTATAAGCGTGGGTATACAACACCTCTGTGGCATGAAGTCTTTAACTCTTTTGGGAAGATGTATAAAAGGGGAATAGCTGCATCAAGTGGAATTTCAATTTCTACTTTTTTGGGGAGTCTCCATACTGATTTCCATAGTGGCTGTATCAATTTACACTCACTCCAACAATGAAGAAGTGTTCCTTTCTCCCTACAGTCTCAACAGCATTTGCTATTGTTTGATTTCTTGATGTTGCTATAAGTGTGTTCTATTTTGAATGAATGAATGCATGAATGAATGAATAAATAAATAAATTTTTCTTAAAATAGAGAAATCTATGAAGATACCAAGTAGCTCAACTGTTTCCTAGATTTAGTGGGGAGGATTTGGGAGATAATAACTAGTAAGGAGAGCATTTTGTTTCAAGATAACAAAAATGATCTAAATTTGATTGTGTTTATGGTTGTATAATTCTGTCAATGTGCTAAAATCTACTAAATCATACATTTTAAGATTGTACATTGTATAGTATGCAAATTTTAGTTCAATAAAGCCGTATTATAAAAAAAGAAAAAAGAAGACAATAAAAGAAAAAAATGACAAATTTAAGTAAATGTTAATACTCAGTTAATCCCTAGTTTACATTACAGTTCATTGTACATTATTGTTTTTTTTCAAATGTATAATGACAATTATCCATCATTATATTATCATCTAGAGTATTTTTCTTGCTTTGAAGTCCTGTGTTCTGCCTGTCTGTCCCTCCCAACCCCCAGTCCCAGGAAGCCACTAATCATTTTACCCTCTGCATGGTTTTGTCTTTTCTAAAATGTCACATAATTGGAGTTATACAGTATGTAGACTGTATAACTGTATAACTTTGTTATTCACCTCCATTCTACTGTAAAGTTAATCAGCAAAATGTATTGTTCTGAATCTCTAATAAAGGTCTTTCTTACTTTTTAAATTTCTATTTTGTTATTTTAAAATTTTTATTTATTTGTTGATATATTCTATCTTCCCATTACTCATGACTTTGTACTTTTACACTGTTGAAAATAATGATAACATCTATTTCTAAATTGTTGTTTACTAATTCCATCATTGTCGATTCGGGGTGTCTTTTTTATCTTCAAAAGCACTTATATTCGCAGTTCTTCTTAGCTCCTATCATGTGGATTATATCCAGGATACTATGGGTACTAAATTCTGGAGATTGTACTCTCATTTTCTTCTCTGAGGAGTGTTACTTTTGTTTGAACAGGTAGTAAAGTTGTTCGAGTTCAAGCTGGAAACTCTTCCCTGCACAGTTGATATATTTGTGCTTAGTTGAGTTGGTTTGCTAATGCTCCACACATATATGGTTTGGGCATTAGCGAGAGCTATTGGGAGATAGAATTGAAAGATCTGCACTCTTGCTCCTTGCCTTCTTGGTTCCCTTTTCTCTCTCTCCAGTGTTCATGATTGCTCCAGATTCATCCTTCTTATTCTTCAGGCCCAAAACCTGCAGTTTTTCCTGCAGCTCCAGCAGTGCCAATTCTCATGCTAAACACAGTAGAAATGGGAGCTCACACCATGCATCTGCCTTGTCAGTGCGCATTCCCTCCAGCCAAATCTCCCTATTTTTGGTTATTTCCTTGTAACTTTGAGTTCTGTCCAGAATTTATAATTATAATTTATGGGAGAGTTTCTTAGTCATTATCAGGCACTTAGTCATCTTTCTTCTTTCCCTTGTCTTCCTCTTATTAGATATTCATTTGATACTACACTTGATCTTAGCCAAAGAGCCAAGTAGCAATAGATATTCATCTCAATCTATCTCCTTGGACACCTTGCAATATAGTCTTCATTTTTAAAACTTTTTCTTCAGTTTTATCCCTGAGTTGGGTAATCCCTCTTTTCTTTTTGTTTGTTTGTGTGCTGAGGTTTTGGATTTCTAGAGAGAAATTTTATATCATATTTGTAAATTTTTTTTGAAGATTAAATTTATGTTAAAGTACTCATAGTTGTTCTGTGTTTTATGTTTGGTTTTGGTTTTTGCTTTTGTTTCTGGAGAATTTTTATCAGCTGAAGTAATTTGATCCTCATTTTATTTCTTCATTTTATAATATTTTTATATATTGTCTGATGTTTTCTTTGTTAAATATTTTCCTTCTTCCAGTCCAGCAATACTTGCTAAATACAAGGTGTTTCTGTTACTTCCTAGGTTGTCTATTTTAAATAAAATATATGCATGCATATTTTTAATTAACATTATATTTTTTTCAGCAGGTGGAGGGGTTTGATTTTATAATTTACATTTGTTTCTCTACGACCCTTAATTCCCTTTCCTTGTTTCGTTCTTTTTTCTACACCAACCATTCAAGAGATTCATCCTTCTTCTAAGATGCTACTCTTGCTATCAGACATATTATCTTCTCAAGACTGCTCCTTCTAACTCTGCTCACTTCCATAACCATTTCTTATCATTTATCACTGCCCAAGACTCTGATCCACAGCTTCCAGATTTTTCTGGGCATTTTCTTTCTCAGAGAAAATTCTTCCTCTTTCTGCAATTGATTTTTTTTTTTTTGGTTCTGCCTCTCTTAGTTCCCTGTTCCTTTTTCCTGTTTTCCACATAATCTATCCAATTTTCTATTTTGTCATGGATCCTGGACATGATTATACTGGTTTGGAGTGCTTACTTCACAATTATAAGCACTTTAAAATTTATACTCATCTCTATATTTTAGTTAAGTTATTGACACGGAAAATTAAGAATATAGTTGATCCTCTTGTTTATCTGTATGATTTTCAAATGAGATGTATCAAGAGTCAGATTTGGGGAGCTGAATTTCTCTTCTGGGGGTCTGGGAATCCCGAGATTTCTCTTTTTTGCTAATGTGCATAAAGACAGTATTGTTCCTATAAAACTTATGTTGATATTTTTCATTTTGTTAAAATGAAATGACACATTATTTCATTATGATATTGTGATGACAGAAGGGCACTTTACTGCCCTTTGTTAAAGCAAAATTGTTAACACTGCTCAAATTCAAACCCTTCTTGTAATGTAGTTTCCAAAATGGAAACATTTTAAAAGTACCAAATGTGGTGACTATAATTTTCAGGTGGAAGAGAAAAATATTTCTAAACGTTATGTTTATTACGGTACTCTTTTTATAGGATAATTAAAATGCAGAATTTATATAGCAAGACCATTTTGTAAACTCTATCGTCGTGTTTCACCACAAATCTGTTAAAATTTAATTATGTGGAACTTACATATTGAGAAGGAAATAATCTATTTTTGTCAGTGCTAGATCTTTTATGCAGCCATCTGTGCTCAGCAAATCATAAGACCCAGAAATGGTCTCTAAGCTCTTCTTAAAAGAGTCTATTGCAAAGTCCATGATCCTTTTTAACTGCCTTTCCCATCAGCTGGTTGACTTCAGAATATTTACACATCTTTGCTTAACATGATAATTTATTCAGTATGTCTGCTGAGCCTTTCCTGAAGTTCTCACTAAGAAAACATTGGAAACCAATTAAGAAGCCAGATAACAAGAGACATTCTTAATTAACTCTGTAGAAATCATTTCAAAGCTTCCCTGAGTGCAATGATTGTGGCCGACCTGAAATTTATATTTGTTCCATTTTTTACAACAAAATGAGCTTAATTAGTTTAGATGCTTTCTCCTACAGGGCCATGTTTTAACTCTCTATCTTGAAAGTCCCCGTTATGTTGTCAGTATACAAAAGACTGAAGTCAAATAGTAAAGCAATAATCCAAAAATAGGTAAAGTATTGGAACAAGGCACTGGCACCTTTTTTCTCATCAGATTACTTAGAAAATTTTTATTGATGTTCTAATAAAGCGGCAAGTATTGCATCAGGTCTTAGGAATACTTAAAATACAGTAGACAGGAAAGACAGCAGACTGAATCCCTATGGAAAGTTTTCAAGAAGCAAACGATGGGCCTCTTCCAAAACAATCCTCTTGGCTGTTAAAAGGGATTAT
>PVJO010016970.1:0-40550 GCA_004026905.1 Hystrix cristata
AAATACAGTTCCCAGGCCTTCTCTGAAAAGAAGGGATTTTTCTGCAAGTAAAAGTGTCTTGCAAAACAACAATTTACATTTAGTGCTTTTTCTAGATGTTTTTGCTTGTTTATGGATTTTGCCAATTAGAGCACTTTCAGGAAATGAGATATTTCATATGAATTCTCATTTTTAGTGTTACCATAGGACATGGCATATGGTAGGCATTTAGTAAATATTTCTGGTAACCTTTAATGATTTATCTGCTTTTCCAAATATCATAGTTACAAGATTCATTTGTGTTTTGGTTTTTTGATTTTTTTTGTTTGTTTGTTTTTCTCTTGACCATTTGGATGGATTTAGGGTGGAAAATAAGTTAGTAATTAGTTCAAACTCTGTTACAGAGTTTCAATATTGTGACAAAACAACAAACATTTTTATGAACTACTTTTATTGATTTATTTGATGAATTTTGCCACATATATCCTGATTGTCATTTCAATATATTATAAACAAACTTCAAATCTTTAAAAATGAAATTCATGCGGTGCTTTGAGGAATAAGTGCTTCTTTTTAAAATAATTGTGTGCTAATTTTTGATAAGCTTAAAGTCACCCTTTGTTTTTATAATGAAAGTAATTTTGTATGGAAAGAAATGAAGTCTGCTTGGAAATTTCCTTATCTTCACAGCACTAATGCATGGATCCCTCTATTAAATCTAAACCAGGCACAATCAGAGAATGAAATATTTAAGTATCACCATCTGCCAACAGACAAGGTAATGGGAATATCATATGTATGTGCCACAAAAACATTACATTAGAATTTTGTAAAAGGATACTTTTTCAAGCACAGTTAAATATGAAATGGTTATTTCTAAGATCATGAAGGCCAAAGTAATTAGCTTTAAGAAGGGTGACTGGACAAGGTGAATTTTATAGAATTTTAATAATATGCTTAATAATAAAAAAAATTTCAAATAGATTTTTAAATAGAGCTTAAAGAATTAATGAATGATATTGAAATGATCGTGGAAACTGACTTGAGTAATAGAATATTTAATAAGGCTTTTAAATGGAATAGGACAGTTTGGAAATTTGGGAAACCAGCCCTTTTCAAAAATTTGAGAGATGTACAAAGAGTGAAGAATCCCTTTAGAGACTTAAGAGTCTCTTAAGATTTCTGAAACCTGGATTTTTATGACTGATCTTACCAAGACAGTAAGATGGAGAAATAAAATTTTCTTATTTTGGAAAGTTTATTACCACACACATGCACACAAACAGTCAAACACATGTATGCTATATTCGCGTATGTGCACAAGTACATAGGCACATAAATATGCATTTATGTTGAGTGTGACTACTCGAACACGTATCAATATATAATATAAATAATTTATATTTGTATATGTAAGTGTACAAGTAAATGAGTTTTTATATGCATATAGGACCTCTAAGAGAAAAGCTATATATGAGTCCCATGAAATATTGTTTTTTTGATACCATTTTCCAATTCCAATAAGTTTTTCCTGAAGACATTTTCAATCGTTTTCCAAAAAATTGGCACTTGATGCAAAACAACAGCATAGGCTTCCCACACATTGAAAAATTCCAAAGTATAAAAAAAAAAGTCAAAATTAAATTTGATGCAAGCCTAAAATCTTAAGTATTCATTTTATCTCATCTTTGTAGTGATACATCCCAATAAATTTCTATTTTAAGCACCGTTTTTCGTTATCACAATTTGCTTAAAACTGAATAAAAAGACGAAATTTTAATGCTGTATTTAAAAAATTTGTGATTAACTATTTCCAGTGAGTGTTGAACATTATGGAACTGTAATTTAAAGACTTTAACGTTAGAGAGTTCAATACCATTTTAGAATACTTATTCTGATTTTAAATATATCTTTTAAAGAGTCTAACATTTACAAAGCCCAATTAATGATGAACAACAGAAAAAGTACAGACTACCATGCTGCAGTAATTTCTAACATTGAACACCAGCTTTGCAACAAAAATTTGTATTTCAGTAACTGACAGTGTATAAAAATGACTCCAGCTTGTATTTTGCATTTAGAATATCAGAACATTTTTATATGATTATAAATGATGATTGCAGTAAATTATTGCATGTTCTAAATTATTTCATGTTCTAAATTATTTCAAATTATTAGTTTCTTAAAAGCTTTTCTCAAATCATAGGTCTCTGCCACATGAAATGTTTTATTCTTAATATAATAAAACTTTGACCTTTATTATGGTTTAAAGTGTCCCCTAAAGACTCATGTACTGAGGGCTTGATCTCAAAGGTAGCAGCGTACCTGGAGGTGATTGGATTATGAGGCCATTGACATCCTCAATGAATTAATCCGCTGATGAAGTAATTAATTGAATTAGCTGGTAGGAGATTGGGCCTTGTTAGAGGAAGTAGATCTTGAGGGGAACATGCTTTTGAGATCCCTTTACTCTGTGGCTTTTTCCCTTGCTTTTTGTTTCCTAACTGCCATGAGATGAACACCTTGCATCCACACCATGCCCATCCACTGTGATGTCCCACCTTGAAGCCAGGTGACCATGGAATGAAATCGCTAAAACTCTGAGTCATAATAGACCTGTCTTCCTTTAAATTGTACAAGTCAAAGGTTTTGTCTCAGCAATGGAAATGTTACCAATACAATCCTTAATATGTCAGCAAAGACTTAAATATGAAAGACGAGGGCTTCTTCATTGTGATGAGTATCTAACACTCTCTGGGGCATGATGGAAGTTATCACTTACAAACTCTGTAGCCTGAATGAATAATCCATAATACAATATTCTTTTGAGAATAACATGCACTGGCCAGTCAAATAAGACAGACTGAAATTAAGAATGCAAAATAAATTTATGGTACAATACTCTGTGTCTATGCTATAACTTTATATATAAATTAAACTGTCATTCATTGTTCTGAATGATAGGAAAAGCATCAAACTAAAATTATTTCTTTAAGCATATGTGAATTAAAAGCTCAATAAGATAATCTTTTTTGGCATTACCAGTTTATACCTTTATTCCTCTCAATATTTTGACATGTTGATCACTGTTAGTTTCTGCATTCTCAGATGAAGAGATATCCAGTGCTGGAAAACCTCCACATTTGTATGAAGAGGGCTTGTAAATCCTGATCCAAATCAATAATGTACCACAAGTTAGTCATTAATATTTTCAGTCACATAAATACTAGCACTTTCTACCAATTATTTTTTTTAATGCAGAGAAGAGTTAATAAATTATTCCATGATTTCCAGCACTTTGTGGATCTAAGCAAAAGCACCTCAATTGTATTCTTTGTCTGTGAACAATAAGAAATGTTCAGGGCCATAATATAAAAGGAAGTTGTTTACTGGAGAAAGCCTTTTTGAGATTGCTGGCTAGATTTAGGCATGAACCGGGCAACGTATAATTTTGCAGAATTCTATTATCCCTTTGACACCTGGGGAGGAAATATACTAGAAATAGTTTCCTTTCCTGCAAAATAGAGAATATATGCATCGCAAGATTTTGCTTTGAAGTATGTCTTTGTTCAGCTCGAGACCAATGTTCCCATGAAATGTGCTTGCCTACTTTACTGTCAGAGTTCTCATCACCCAGGCTTCTGCCTGAAATGTGAATAGAAAACAAACAAATAAACAAAACCAAACAGGAATTACGTGGGCAACAGTTTTCATTTTGTAAGAGAGTTTGTCATGGAAGAGAGCTTACATTATTTTTAATAAAAAATACTAAATGGTAAGACTTCCTGAAAATTAGCTAAGAAATATTCCACTCTGTATGTCACTGTTCTCACAGAAAGGTTTAGTAAGTATAAGGAGAAGATGGTTGAGAGAAATGGAGCTTTCTGTTCAAAACATGTTTTATAAAAACAGCTAAAATCAATAACAGGATGAGCTACTCATTGTTATTCAGAATATGCACCTAGAAATTGACAATTCTTAGCCAAAAGAACTAAAACCAAAATTTAAAACCTTAACTGAGCTCCACTAAGGAATGATATCATGTTGACTTTTATATATGAGTTGTGATCAAAACACACAGCAAATGTTTAAATTTTAAAAAGTTACATTAAGAAACATTAGAATTAATTCTCAAAATACTACCCCTGGCTTTGAACACACTTGTCTTCATTGTTCTGGACACTTTCTGAAGCAGTTCCACAAGTCCTCTTTTGTGAGTGTCTTTCAAAGATTTTATCAAAAATCTGCTGAATGTTCCTGCTGTATGCCATCCAACAGAGCAGGCTCAGATTAGCGGGCCCTCATCCACCTTATTCACTGGTTATGGCACCATTCAACCTCTGGATCTTTGCCAAGGGCAGAATGACCATGAGAGGTAACATTCAGGACATCGAGGCAGTCACAACAGTGCATCTAAAGACTGTCATGACAGAGGACGTCCAGAGCTGCTTCAGAAAGTGTCAAGAATGATCAGAAAAGTGTGTTGAAGTGAGGGAGAGTAGTTTCATGTGGATTAATGGCAATATGTTTTTTCTCATAACAAATTTTTAAAAAATTTAAATGGTCACCATATTTTTCAATCAATCTTCATGTATGCAATTATCTCTTCCATTTTTCTAAACATTCTTTAGATTAACAAGTGAAATATAGTTATGCTGAGTATGAGAAACAGTATGACTGAGGTGCTTTTTTGTGGAAGTAAGAATTTTTTATAAGTATAATATCAGTTGAAACTGACAGGTCAATGATACTGATTTCATAACGACTTTACTTACTAGATATGAATTTAAACATTCTAGCAATACATGACAGTAAAATACCATGTAATTATGAAGATGATCAAAATGAAGTAGATTGTATTTGTGACAATTATAAAATATTATACATGTATGATTCTGTTTTACAAACATTTGAGGCCACTTTTGCTCAAAGATTTGGAAATCTTTGTAGAAGAGACGTTTGTATGGTGAAACTTCCTATTTGATATAATCAATTTCATATATTTCCTTGATCACACAGAATAATCCTCACTCTTCTTGTTGTTAAGTATGGTTCCCACAGACTGGCAAATATTTCTGTAATTCAGGATATCTGACATATAATTTCAGAATGCACTGTAGCCGTTTTCTCCACCTCAAATTCTGGTAGCAACTGATACAAATTAGATAAGGATAATAATTAAACCATGATCACTAAAATCATTAGTATCTATATTAGAAATTTGTTTCTATACAGAAGCACTGGAATTGGGGATTTAGCTCAAAATGGTAAAGCATTTGCCTAGAAAATGCAGGGTCCTAAATTTGATCCCCAGTACCCTAAAAAAAAAAAAAAAAAAAAAGCTATATAGAAACACTGAAATTTGAACTAGGGCCCATTAGATTGTTCCGGAATGTATATATTTTAAGAATTTATCAATATCCAAAGAATCAGTTCCCAAAGGGCAGTTCTGACATAAAGATAAAATATACTTAGGTTGAACTACGGAGCAGGTAATGTGCTCTGTTATATTTTAATCCCTTTACAGATTCAAAGCCTGCAAGCGCATAGGGCAGGATTTACTCGAGTTTCACTTTATAGGTAGATTTCTCACTCAGTAGCATTAAGGTGAAAGTCCCAAAAGATAGCATCCAGCTAAGACGGGCTCATTTAAATGCAACCCAGTCATTCAGGTTTAGATAACAGCCACTGCCAAGATAATTTATGGTTTTCAACATTTGTTAGCATTGGTAACAAACCAGGCCTTAGCAACTGTATTAAGTCAGGAGTTGACACAAGTGCAAACTAATTTGCACAGGCTGAAAAAGGAGAGTCGCAAAGAACTTTAATAATGTAAGTTTTATTTGAACTTTGCCGTCAAATTGGTTTATAGAAGTTAATTTCTACCCTTAGTATCAAAAGACAAAGATTAATTGACCCTCCTTATCTGAGGGTTCTTCGATTAGAAATGTGCTTTTCTCACCTATATCTTCCATCATAAATGGAGCTTGCTCAATAAAAAGATGTGCTGCAAGCTTCAATTTTTCAGAGCAGCAATACGTGGCTACAGGTTACCGCTTTTGTATAGCTATTACTTTTACTGTCAACATGACTGCTGCCCCAAAAATGTCTCATTAGGTGGAATAAATTGAAGAAAACAAATACAACATCTGACCAGACACACCCTCCCCCCAAATATCTGCTGCAGTGACAAAATTAAATAAATTAAAATTTCTGTTTCAGATGTTTTAAAGGAAACTGGAGAATGGGATTTAACCCTTGATGGGATATCCAATATTGTTGGATGAGATCGGAATAAAAGTAACAAGATCTCTACAGGTAGTCTGAAAAGCAGAAAATGAACTCTTCAATATATGGCCCATTTTAACACGAAAGTAAGAGAAAGTAGTTATTCAAAGATGTAAAAACAAACCAGAATTCTGTATTTCAGAAAAGCTACTTATTTATGAAAACTAGTTAAATATACCATTTGCCTGTATGACATGGTCAGTTAAATTTTAATTCCTAAAGGAGCTTAGGTGAACACTTGAGTGGAGTCAATACTAAAGTTTCAGTTTTTGCTGTCATTTAAAGTTAAGGTTTTTAAGTTTCTGTTTTGATTTCTTATGGAGAAATGATCAAATCTTTTATAATGTGCAAAGACAGTGATTAATTTTTTTTAATATTTAGGGAATAAAAATTGTCCTCTGTTACCTTTTTTCTGATCAGTATTATCACCAACTTCTTCTGGGGTTTAGAAAATCACATTGAGCCAAGAGGTAGCTCTGCTCATCCAGTTCCTATCGTTTTACTTTTTAATATATTAGATAGACAAATAATTTTCTTTGACATGTATGTGTCCATAGCTCAGCCTCACATATTTTCTTCTTCAGTATTTTAAAGGAAAATACATTTTGTATAATTCTTCCCGACGGTGAATAGGTAGGTGTTATCCGTTTAATTGACTCCAATCAAAAAATATGTTGAAATCCTAACTACCATACACAAGATGTCTCTATTTGAAAACAACAGAGACTAGAGAGTGCTGTGTGATGATGAAGGATGAGACTGGAATTATGCTGTTGCGTAAGAATTGCCAGTGACATCAGAAACTAATAGATGTGGAAGAGATCCCCTTTAGAGCCTTCCAAAGAGTAAAATCCTGCCAACAGCTTGATTTTGGATTTCTAGCTTCATGATTATAAAACAGTGTATGTCCAGGGATGGGGCTTATTTTTTGCCAACTAGTTTGCACATTTGGGACACTGATACAGTAAGTTAGACAAAATAAAATTGTGTTTACTATAGTATTGTGAACCTAAATGTTCTTCATCTCTCTTTTTTTCCCTTAATTATGCCCCAAAATTTTCCTGTCCCATGGGAATAAAGTGTTGCTACCTTCCGAAGACCACTTTAACAATGTAAGAGCCAGTCCATGTGTTATGATTAATGCAATAATCTGGTTCTTCTTATTCTAAAACATAAAACTTAACACCAAAATAAAAACTTTAGTGAAAATTCTTAATAACAGTTGAACATTTCAGCAAGAGACACATCACGGTCAGCTCAGTACCTGAGTCAAGTGTGGTTGTGTAAGATTGAGGAAGCAACACATTTTATAACCACATATAGTTTTTAAATCATACAGTTCATATACCACTAGGCAAACTACTAAACTAAGTATGTTGCTAGAGTCAGACTTGGTTGAAAGCTGAAACTCTGTTATCCGATTACATACCTAGAGGCAAGCTAGAACAAGGCAGTTGAATAAAAACAGACTATAGAGTCGGATTCAGTGTGGCAATATAGTCACACAAATTGGGTCAAAACAAAAATAGAACCTAGAAAATGTTTTGAATATATTTTTCTCTGTCATAATGAACACTGGAATTATACTGTACAATTCTGAGCATTACTGCTAGCTAATCTTTGGATTACTTTTGCTTCTTAATCCCTCTCATGACTGAAATTAATAAAATTCTAAGCCTAAACCTGTAAAAGGAGAAAAGACTGTTAGAAAGTCAAGAGAACACTTACTATACAGACACTGTTTTTCAATTTTCCATCACTTATGGACCGCCAAGTCAAACAGTTTTGCTGAGGATGGATTTTCAGCAGATAAAATCACCTGAAATTTCTGATACCAAGTTGCTCTAATATTATGCTATGCTTCCACTTTGGCTCCATATATCAATTCCCTCTTCTGTCTTTTCAAGTAGGTCATCAGTTTCTTTAAGTCTTCTTTGTAGTACAGATACTTCGATTTCCATCTTGTGTTTCTTTAAATCCTGCTAACACTATCCGCATAATTAACATGAGAGACAACAGAAACACACTTTGCTAGATCCTTTGTAATGCGCTGTTTTGACAGAGTTTTGACAATCGTTTCTACTTTTACAGTTATCCCTGTTCTCTGGACTTTTATTTCTTTCTTGATTTTGGTATTGTTTGATGTCCTTGCAGTTTCTAACTCTTACTGCTTAATTTGTGTGATAGTTCCATTTTTTGCCATCTTGCTTTGTCTCTTTGTCTCAGTCAGGAGCCTCACTTAAAGCAGTCTTTCATTGCAATCTGTGAATAATTGCTTGGGGAAAGTTCTAGAGCCTAATTAAATTTGACATTAATTGCTTTGTGACTCTGTGGGTTGCTATAAACAACAGTGAACATCTCACGGAATACTTGAGCTTTCTTGAGATGAACAGTGACTCAGAGCTCTGGCTCTGAGAACCACATTACAGCCCTTTCTATGGAGTAAGACATCATATAATGGAGAGGGAAATGAGATAGAAAAACAGAACTAATTTCAATTGTGGGGCAATGTCTTAAAAAACCTTCACATAAATGTAAAAAAAAAATTCCCTTTTAAATTAGTTATTCAATAAATATGTACTGAAATAAAGACCTTTATAACCCAAGCACTTTTTGTAGTGGAATAAATTTTGAATGATGTGTAAGTTTTCAATTTGAGGAGTTTATTATATGACAGAATTGACATATATGAGACAAAATGAACTCTGTTAAATATAAACTGGTGAGTGCACTGATGGTAGATATTTTAAATGCTCAGGAATTGAGACTATGAAGTGTGGGCACGAATGGAACTGGAGGTAAAGGGTGTATGAACCTTCCTACAACTGGCAACTGTGAATGCTGAAATAATTATTTAAAAAAAAAAAACACTAGAAAACATCCAAGACCAGGCCAAGGAGATTTTACTTTTGAAAATTTGCAAATCGAAGAGGTGAGAATTGTGAGCCCATTATGGTTATGATCGTCGAAAATAATGGCCAAGCTGCAGATTTGCATGTGTCATATAAACATCAAAATTAGACAAAAAAATCAGCAGGAAATAAACTCTGCTCAAACCCAAGAACTGAAGCTAAATTATATAGACACAAAGGAGACCCCAAGGTGTCCAGTTACAAATTTAGAAACTTAATGAATAATCGTCTTGCAATTTTATAAATGAGAGAGTAAGTTATTATGGTAAGATATGTACATGAGATATGACTTGTGAATTTTTAATTTTTAAGATTTTTTTAAAGCAGAGGACATTTATCAAGCTTATGGAGTTTGGAGATAAAAATGCTGAATCCTTAGAGACTTGACATCACGGAAGATCGCCACAGACTAGCCAAATAGCTGGAGGTTTGGAAATCCTAGAATTAAAGAAGTCACCAAGAGAAAACGGTCCTAATTATGAGTAAAATATCTGCACATACCTCTAACTTCCTACCAAATTTTACAGGCACAGGATTAATAATATCAGCTATAAGAATTCATAAAGTAAAGCAAATACATAAGAGATTATATAACATGGAAAACAAACAATTCCTACTTTGGTTCTAAGAAGATTCCTTACCTAACAACAATGATTAAAAAAAAAATAAATCACTAAAAATTACCAAGATAGAATACAGAGTTATTGCATGTTATTATTTACAGTGCCCAATTTTCAACCAAAAACTCTTAGATGAATAAAAAACAAACAAATACACCCAGAGAACTGTTACCTCCACTGAAGAAAGTGATAGTTAATAAAAGCAGTTTACAGTTACTTGCCTGTTTGGTGGAAAATAAGTTGAAACGGGTCAGATTTCTTCACTTCCTGATATCTGCTTCAATCCAACTCTTGCTCTCCTGTTCTGGCACTACTACTTGAGACTTCCTATCAAGATGTTGATATTCAGAGTCACGTCTCCTCTCCTGTTCAGACATTCTACCTCCTTGGAAACGTACCACAAAGAAATGGTTGAAAGAACTGAAGCAATTACTGACTCATTACATGTATAAAATGAAGTAAAATATCGGAATTGTCAACTGCAGCACAGACATACAGGTTGTCCCCAAAGAGATAGAAAATATTTCTATGTCATGAGAAATGAATATGAATGTATATTAATATATGTTCTCACTATTAAGATAGTTTTCAAATATATATGTGTATACATATCCACAAACATATACATATATAGTACATATACACTATAAGAATATAGG
The DNA here is from genome assembly GCA_004026905.1 of Hystrix cristata. Lineage (NCBI taxonomy): Eukaryota > Metazoa > Chordata > Mammalia > Rodentia > Hystricidae > Hystrix > Hystrix cristata. The sequence continues at coordinate 10,459 of PVJO010016970.1, forward strand.
TACTTACAAAGAGACAAAATACTTTTGTTGTTATAATTCTGTTTCAAGTGAAATTTAAAGAATTTTTCAATTTACTGTTTATGTAAATTTCCTCTTTTGTAGACTGCTGGCGTTTGCTTTTTGTCTCTTTGGAATTCAATCTTTTGTTGTTATTGTTTACTTAAATGTTACTAGGGTTGGGGATTTGGCTCAGTCATGGAGCACTTGCCTAGAAAATACAAAGGCCTGAGTTCGATCCCCAGCACCAAAAAAAAGAAAAAGAAAGTTTTTTCCTAACACTAATATCATAGTTTTGATAAATGTACCATGGTAATGCAAAATGTTAGCATTAGAGAAAACTGAAAGGATGTATAATAGGAACCTATGCTTGAGATTTGTAGACTTTCTGTTACAACAATAACCTTAATGTCTAGTAAAGAAAAATTATACCGGACAGGGTAATATAAACAAGAAAGAATTTATTGTAGATTACTGCAATAAATGATAGAGATGGAACTCAACCACCCCAAGAAATTATTTGAAAATGCTACTGAGGTTTTAAACACTAAGTTGACATAATAGGAAAACACTGGAGGATATAATGGGGGAGGTTGTTCAGTGTGATGAGATCATGTATATTTGCAAATGATATCCACTGAAGTTAGGTTCATACCTTTCCACAGAATATTCAACATAGGTGGATTATCGTTCTTGATGATTACACTTAAAAGGATGACTTCTAGGCTCTTGAGAAAGACTTAACCTGGCAAGAGGCTGACAGAAATTATTACTTCCAGAGACCTGAAAAATAATTTGAAATTATGAGTTTTTCAAAGTAAATGCACTAGTAAAAAAAAAAAATGGAATTAAAAACACGTTTAAATCATATGCTGGAGGGGGCTGGGGATTTAGCTCAAGTGGTAGAGTGCTTGTCTAGCAATGACATAGGAATAGGGCGTGGCCTGACCTGGATGGGAAGATGGACATGACCTTGGGGGAGTGGCCTTGACCTGATGTCAGCCTGGGGCACGAAATTACAATCACCCCTCTTCTCACAGGATGGGGAAACTTTCTGGAGAACAGAATCCAGATAAATGTAAATAGCACCAGGAGCTCCGCCCTTCTCTTTCCCCTCTCTTGTGCTCTCTTGCTCTTCTTGTGCACTTGCCCTATCAAACACCCTTTGCCCCTTGCTCCCTTTTGTTACTTAAATAAATCTCCTTAATGCCCTACAATTTGATCTTGCAATTCATTGCCTGCATAAATAAAGAACCTGGAATATCTTTTCTAAACTCCCCTTACCCCCTTGCAACAGCAAGAGCAAGGCCTCGAGTTCGATCCCCAGCACCAAAAATAAATAAATAAATCATATCCTGGATAAAGAGTTAAAATAATAAATAATATTTTATATACAAAGAAAAATAATATTTAAATGATCTCTATGCAAGAGAGTTATTTAGTAAAATGTAACTAGAAACTCTTTTTTTTTTTTTTAATTTTAAACCAAGAACATGTATTGGTACATTTTACATACATTGGTCACATTCATCACATTTATTTTGTACCTGTACATGATGCATCTTGGTTAGAAACTCTTGATAAAATATTAGAATTAATAAATAAATTTAATAGGTAGCTACATTAAGGTCATTATTGCAAGAATCAGTTCTATTTCTCTAAGCCAGCAAGAATAAACTAGACAATAAAATTTGAAAAGCATGAAAAAACAGATATTTAAATAAAAGTTGAAGATTTCAAACAGAGTAATTTAAATTTGTAAAACATATCTTTGATTGAATTTCAGAAACATAGGAAAGATCACCTAGCTTTCCCCAAATGAGAAACCAATATTTTGGAGAATACGTAATTTATCTTTGGAAACTGTCAGACCTTAACTGTAGGGACAGGGGTCCCAATGTTACTTGCAGAGGTGGACTGTGACCTGCTGTCCTGTTAGAAAATATAATTCCCGGCGATTGTAAACCCAGCTACAGTAAAGAATTAAAGAAACCGAGTTTAAATTAAGAGAAGACAATTTATTTAGAGGACAGTTTATTTAAAAGTGGTGAAAAGGGGGAAAAGGAGACGATAGCTACTCAACGAGTAGGGAGCATTCGAAAGTGAAATACTCCTGGGCCCTTCGTTGTAGCCCCTTTTTATTGAGGTTTTTCCCTTGGGTCGGCCCTTGGAATCTGATTGGCTCTTGGGCTTGTCTGTCTCCTCTGCCTTGATTTCTCTCAGCTCTGTGACCTTTGTCTTTTGGCAGAGGGCAAATTTATGGGCAGGTGCCTTAGGGCTAGTTAAAGAGTCAAAAGGGAGAGTTTGCTTTCTGTATGTTAATCAGATTACCTAGGGCCTTCCTGAGTTAGTCTCTTTGCCTTTATCTCCTTAACTGTTGGAATGTAGCTGCTTTTGTGTTTAATGTCTGAGGAGGCCTTTACCCTATCTTTTCCCTACCTAAAGGGACCACTGTCCCTACACCCATAGGTAGGGGAAAGATGGGGTAAAGGCCTCGTTATGTTATAAGGGAAAAAAGTACAACTCCCAATCTGCTAGATGTCAGTTACGCCAAGTTGGTGTTCCTCAAAATCGAAGAATGAATTTTAAAGAACAAAGGAGGTTAAGAGTAGGAAATTTATTGAGAGAGAGAAAGAGCTCCTGAGAGACAGGAGGGGACCTGAGTGGGTTGCCAAGGAGCTCACTTTTCAGGGGAAGTTCTATAGAGCAAAATCGTGAGGCTGGTACAAAGTGTGTCAAAATGATGATTAACCAATAGTGTGGTAAGTGTAGTCACTTAGGTAATATTGATCCAGTGGAGAAGAAGGTCACATAGCAAATGAACATGGAAAGAATAAAGACATTCCAGGATGGGGTAGATCTGGTGACCTACACTTTATGAGATCAGATGACTGTGATCTTCAGTTCATTGTTTATCCCTCTGCCTTATTTTGAGTCCTGATCTTCAATGGATGTGCCTCCAGCCATAGTTGTAGGTATTCTTCTCTTGTGTATTGACTCCACTGAGGACCCGGCCCTGTCTGACTGCCTATAATATTTCTACCTTACTTAGCTGTCTATAACAGTTAGACGTTATTAAAAATTAAGACAATTTTGGCCCCTATAGCCAGACTCTAAAAGCCAGATAGCTATAATCAAATAGTTAGAAAGGTAAAGGCAGCTACATTCCAACAGTTAAGGAGACTAAGGCAAAGAGACTGGCTCCTGGAAGGCCCCAAGTAATCTGATTAACATAAAGAAAACAAACTCTCCCTTTTGATTCTTACATCTACATAACCTAGCCCTAAACTACCCACCCATAATTTTGCCCTCTGCCAAAACACAAAGGTTACAGGGCTGAGGGAAATTGAGGCAGAGGAGACAGACAAGCCCAAGAGCCAATCAGATTCCAAGGGCCTACTCAAGGAGAGAACCTCAATAAAAAGGGGCTACAACCAAGGACCCACTAGTATTTTGCTTTCAAATGCTCCCTACTCCTTGAGTAGCTATCTATCATCTCCTTTTCCTGCTTTTCACCTCTTTTAAATAAATTGTCTTCTCTTAATTTAAACTTCGTTTCTTTAATTCTTTACAATTGTGGGGAATTACATTTTCTAGCGGGGCAGCACCTCACAGTCCATCTCCGGACATTACATTAACTTTCCTATGATTTCAGCTTCAATTCATTCTTTAAATGGCATTTTAAAGCAATCGCTTATCTAGATTTGTTCAGCAATATTAACTATTATGCACTGAGTGTGCAGTGTTTCTGCCTCTTCAATAATTACATATCAGATGTCTGGAATTCCAGAAGCAAGATTTAAGCTTTGAATAACCTAAATGAAATGTTGACTGAATAAGATATATATATATATATCTGTATAGTATCTGTGTGTATATATATATATATATATACACACATACACACACGTATATATCTCTTGTTCTTTTTCTCCGTGAGATTTATTCTATTTTAAAACTGATCTCAGGAAGGAGAATAGAAACTGGTAGATGCACGATAATGAAATGGATTAAGTATTAGGTAAATTATCATGACATGAAATAAAATTTTAATAATTTTTACTCACAATATTTATTAAAAGTAGTAGTTATTTTGGTTTTCTGATCTGGGCAGATCAGAGATTCTGGGAAATTTAAAATTAAAGAAATTGTAATTGTGGCTTAGTGGGTCAAAATATTCAAATCCCTTGCAAGGGTGAATTCAACACTGATAAGATTGAAAGTCTTAAATTGTGCCTTTTTAAATTATAATTAATCCTTGTCCTCTCATGGTACATTCCCATAAGCTAATTTACAAAGGCCTACTAATTCAAATATTCTACCACTAATTATGGTAATACTCTTTACATTTTATACATGCAAGTCTGAGGGAACATTTAAAATATTTAATTCAATGTGAACTTTGTGAATATTTAGATAAGGGACAAGAAGCAGATAAATGACAAAGAAGACAAAATACTATTATAAATTACAATATTAGGGCTCACAATCACTGAAATTTTTCTTACCTATAAACAATGGTGATGTTTAGCCCACTTCAGTACAAGCTATTCTTTACCCACAGCGATAAGGCTTCAGTTTTAAAATCTCAGTCATCAACTGGTCGTTTTCTTCCCCAGTATAATTTAAGGAAGAATATTCTTTTTTTTTTTTTTTTCAGAAAAAATCTTGTCTTTTCGTAGAATGTGTTTGACTGACTTTTTCCAGTGTACTTCTGTGTCTAATATACTCATGCTTAGATATCACAGCAGGTAGATTCTAACAATTCATCCCATACAAGCTGTCTAACAAAAGTATTCCCATTAAAACTTACTCTTGTCTCTAACCTAAGGTAAAAAGCATCTGAGTCTATGTGCCACTTCTACAGTGATCTGGACCTTGCAATCTCAAGGAATAAATGCTAGTGTAACAACAATCCATCCACATGTCTCAAGATAACTGTCATGAACACAAGATGTTTAGATACTCTCAAATGTAATTCTGTGTTTCAGAATTTAAAATGATAAAAAACTTTCTGTAACATTGCAAAAGATATAATCAATTTACATGACTAAGGGCACCTCCTAACATCGAAATCTCCAGCATCTTCTTTGTAACTAATGTATTGGACAAAGTTTATGCTAAGAAAACCACAGGTGTGTTTGCTTCACATTTCTATTATAGAAAGTTTTTTTTATTGAGCTTTAGAATTTTGTTTTTGTTTTCATTATCAAATTAATCTCGACTTTCTGAAAGAGAAATGATCATGTCAATAACTTATTTTGTGGTACTGTAGATTAAACCCAAGGCCTTAACCATGGTAGGCAAGTGCTCTGTCACCGAGGTACATCCCCAGACTTCCTTATTTTTACTTTCCTTCGAGTAAAATCTTAATAAATTGCCCAAGTTGACCTTGAACTTGCCATCCTCCTGCCTCAGCCTCGAGTAGTTGGAATTACAGGCCACTACATTAGGCAATATTAACTTTTAAACATTTAATTTATGTACAAGTACAAGAACAATGTACACAGTTGTAAAGGTAATTTAGGGAATTATTTGAACTTCTCCCTACTTGCTATTTATCTATCTTCTATTTTTCTCTCTGTTTGTGTGTGTGTATATATATATACAGCATTATGACTTTCTCATATAAGAGAAAACATGAAATATTTAAGCTTGTGTGTCTGATTTCACTTAACATTATGCTTTCAGGTTGCACCCATCTAACTATGAATGCTTCAAGTTTATCTTTCTTTATTGCAGAGTAGTATATGCTAATTCATTTCATTCATACTACTAATTTCTCTTAGTTTACTGAAAAGAAAGTTTTGTCCTATTATCTGTTTATTTCTACTTAGTAAAAGAGAATCTTTTTTGTCTTTTTGTAATTACTTTGAAGATAATGACACATAGTGTATTAACTGTTGTTACTCTCTTACTATTTTGAAATTTCATTTTATTTTTCCATAAAATAAGAAAAAGGACAAATGAAAATATCAAAAGCATTATCATATTCTGTTTATTTAATATTTCATAAGCCCATGATTCTTTAAGAGCTAACCTGTAACCACTCAACTTCTCATATTTTTTCTTCTTTTGTTCTTTTCTTTTTAGAAAGATTATAATATTCAAAAAAGGAAGAAACCCCATAAACATTAAAGAGCAAAATTCTCCCCTAGTAACTGTCACTTTGTCTTCTTAATTATAACATTCATTAAAGTTATATCATTTATTGAAGAAGTATTCCCACTCTAACAATACTCTTCAGGCTTCCCTATATGGTGAGTGCCTGCTAGATGATACCATGCAATTTTCATTAGAAGGTGCCAACAGCAATATTCCTTATGACATAATTATCTTCTGTATCTAAAAACATGGCTGACAGGTTTCTGCAATTAAAAAAGAACAATTTAAACACTTCTAGAAAACTACAAACTTTATTTGAACATAGGACTTTCAACAGATTCTTAAACATTCAAATTATTCTGAATTTCTGTTTGATGCTATAATATTGAGTCTTTTATATCAAGATTACAAACACTTATAAGAAGATAGCCCTTTGATTATCTCCTCTATTTTGCAGACTTTCCCTAACATTTTCATTGTAATTAGGAAGTAGCGTCTCAATGTCAGGTGAAAGTTAATTTGTCTTACTTTCTTTGTCAAATATACTTCTATTTCATCCTTGGCATTCTTTGAATGCAACTTGGAAACCAAAGAGAAGTCATCTTTTATAAAATCAGTCTTCCTGCATAATGTTTAATGGTTAGATTTATCCCTGAGGAAGGGTGTAAATTCATTGTAAATGATACTTTAATGGAGCCTTGCTTCTTATCATGCAAAGAGATCCAAATGAATGTGGCAGCCAACAGAGGTTCCTGTGGGAAGCAGTGCAACATGAAGCAAGAGATCTTGTCAGAAATAAGTGAATACACACTCCCAACTTTCGCCATTTTACGTATTTTATCCCATCAAAGAAATGCCGAATAAGATTTGCATGTTGCTGATAATCTTTTTAAAGAAGAATCATTGTTTTTACTTACTGTTATAGGACTGATAGCTATTTTACTCATAATATGCTAGAGCAAACAGTAGCTCCAACAAAACTACAAAATGCTCGTAAGTGAATATACATTTATTTGCTTTAGATAACGATCTTTTTCATTGCCATGTGTTATGTCAGTTGGTTGGGTGTCCTTTCTGAAGCACTGAAGTTACCTGTTTTCGTATTTAGATTCCTATACATTTGATCACAGAATATAATAGTAATACTTATGCTTCTGAGTAAAATGATACACCTGTGAAGTTAGAAAAAAAAAGAAGAATAACACAAAAATGATAAAAACACACTCATTTTTAGGAACCTCAACTAATAATCACAGCTAGTCATTGTGAAATATATTTTTAAAAAATTAGCACTATAACCTTTTAAAGTGGGTAGCAAGTTGTTTGTGCATAGTTAGTTACCAGCAATTCTTTGATATTATCTGGAAATAACCAACCTGTAAATATAATGATTTACTTAATCTAAAAATAATTACTAAGGGCATGGTGTGCTGCAGGAATTTCCCCGGCCATAGTGTAGAAAAGGGCTGGGCATTTAAAAAGTTTGCTTTTTAAAAGCAGGGCAGGTTTAGCTACTCATGGATCCATGAAACACCTGACTGGAGTTAATACTCTCTTCAGGGGAGAGGAGTAATTTCTATACCAGTAACTGTTGTAAACTTGATGAGATTCCAAGTAGTTGCAATAGGAGACAACAGTGACTTTATATTAGAGTTAATCTTTTCATTAGAGATTTCATTACAGGAGTTCTCTGTCATTCATTTATTTTGCTCCCATTTTACAGTGAGATATATCGTCATAGAGTAAAGCACATAAAACAGATATATACAGCTTAAAGAATAATTATAATATGAATATCTGTGTCCTACTACACGAGTCAAGAAATGAGAACATTACTAATATCTCCGACACCTCTGTCTTGTGAGCTTATGCCCAAAACAAATCCTTTCCTTCCTCTAAAATTAACCAACATAATGACATTTGTGATCATCATCTTTGATTCTTCAGAATAATTTATCCCATCACATACAATACTAAATAATATAATTTACATTTTAAAGTATTTTAGTATTTATTCACTTTGTTCCATATAGCTATAATTACTTCATTTCCATTACTCCACAGAAAACAATTGCGTAACTGTATTATTACTGTATGTACATGTATTCTACTGGGTAATTTCCAAATGTTATGAAAAATATTTTTATGTGTAGGAACATAGTGTGTGTAATGGAAGAAAGTATAGGAAACAGGGTCTAAGTGTTGTATGACACAATTATTTCTCGGACCTAGGAACAGAAAGATAGAATGATAGAAGTCACCATGTCTTATGGTCAACTGAGAGAAAGCAGACTTTAAATATAAAGAAAAGATTCAGATGTGGTAGTGCAAATCCATAATCCCAGTACTCACAGAGCTGAACAGGAGGATTGCCATGAGTTCAAGGATAGCCTGAGCTATATAGTGAATTCAGGGCCAGCCTGAACTTCATTGGAATATCCTGTCTTATCCCAATACAACAAAAATTTTAAAATAACGAACACAGATCCAGGAAACAGTGGAATTATTAAAAGAGATCTAATATGTGTTCCACTAGAATACAGAAAACAAGAAAAAAGGACAAGGCTGAAAAAACACTTGGAGAAATAACAGCTGAAGACTTCCCATATTTACCAAATGGCATAAACATAAAGATTTAAACAGCTAAGTGAAACCCAAATGAAAAAAAAAAAAAATCCAAAGAAATGCATTTTGATTCACAGTGGAGTCAAACTTCTGACAACCAAAGAATAAAGTAATAATAATGTTGTAAGAAGCAAGAGAGAAACAATGTTTTACAAATCTAATTTGAATGGTAGCAGATTCCTTTTCAGAAATCATGGGGAGCTGGATATAGTCATACAAACTTTTTAAGTTCTGAAAGAGAAGAACTGTCAAACTAAAATTCTATGTTTAGCAAGAGAAAAAAGGAAATTAAGATACTCTTTAGAGTGGTGGAAAATTAAGATATTCTTGAGTGATGGAAAATTAAGAAGATTTGTTGCCAGTAGACTTAGCCTAAAAAATGACTAAAATAAATTTTCTAAACAGCAAGGAAATGAAAAAGAAGGAAACTTTAAAAATCAAGAATAACACCATAGGCAGAATTTTTTCTGTTCTTTTCTTTAATTATTAAAATTTTACAATATACACATTTACCAAATTCTAAAATTAATAACTTCATTGTCCTCCCAAACAGCATAACAATCTTAGAACACTTTAATCTTATTCTGCTTAATTCACAATGAATGATAGATCCGTTTACATTTAACGTCTGTGTTTTAGATATTTTTATGTAGAAAATAGTATTGTTACTACTTTTCTTTCTTGCAATTTAGAAATTTTTGTTGGCTTACTTTCCTTCAGCTTATAATATATACTTCAGATTGTCTGTAGTGAAGGTTTTCTGATGGCAAAATCAGAAAATATGTATTTTGGGAAAATGTCTTCATTTTGCAATTATTCATGAAAGATTACTTTACTTGACATAAAATTACTGGTTGGTAATTAGTACATAATCACATAAAGTCTCCAATCCTACAAAATTAAATTCCATCACTGAAAATTTCAATGCTGGTTTAGCAGCCTTTATCAGTCAGAATTACATTGAAGGAATGAAAAAAACTGAAGTCTTAACAGACTAACACATTCATGCTTATTTCTTGAACACATCTCCTATCACAGTTACCTGGTAACTTCAGTTAAGACAGACGTCTGCTCAACACGGACTGTTAATTACACTATGATAGTGGCAAAGAAAGACAGTTGCATAAGTGACATGTGAAACTTCTGTTCAGGATTCATTGACCACAGCAAGTTACTAGCCTGTATTTAATGCAATGGGACATGGTTAAAAAAATCTAACCATATAACTCAGAATTACAGTGTGAAATATCAAACATCATTAATGATTCCATATAGCCTTATAAGTAAGATAATCTGTCTTTTTCTCTAACTGCTTTCAGGATATTCCAATTTTCTTCGATATTCTACAGTCTCACTATAATATGCCTATGTGAATGTCTTCATATATCATTTTTGATTCATCAATCTTTTTGAAAATGTGGATTAACTTTTACCAATTCAAGAAAATATTTAGACATTATTCTCTGCAAATATTGCCTCTGCCCATTTTTTTTCCTTCCTGAGACAGTGTCCTGCAATGTATTTCAGACTGGCCTTGAACTTACTGTGTAACCCAGGCTGGTCTCCAGTCCTTCTGCCTCAGGCTCCGGAGTGTGGGATGAGAGGTGTGCACCACTGCGCCTGGCAGCCTCTGTCCACTTCTTCTTTTCTCTTCGAATATCAGGTAGGAAATATGTTTGTTTCATGACCTGTTCTTAACTCTTTTCATTTTACATGTTTTAATAATTTGTTCTATTTTGAACTAAATGACCAGATTTTAATTTCTTTATGTGTCTCTGCTTAAATTGATATAAACTATTTTGATTTTTATTTTAATTATAAACTATATAAATGGATAGGAATAGTGAGATAAGATCTAGATATATATTTCCAGAAGGCTTACTTAATTTCTTCAAAAATGTTCAGTCTTTGTGTGTGTATGTTCTAGTTTCTAATAGGTAATTTAAATATTTCTCACTTTTCTTTGGTAAAACAATTTACCTTCTTTTCGGCAATACTTGGGATTAAATCCAGGGCCTTCAAACTGAGCTACATCTTCAATCCTGCTGTTATTGTTATTATTATTATTTTATATTTTATTTTGAGAGAGGATCTTATTAAGTCATTACATTGCCCAGGGAAGGCTTGAACTTGCAGTTTTCCCTCCTCAGCCTCCCAGAATACTGGGATTACAGGTTTGCACCACTATTCCTGGATGTGTTTTATAATTTTTGTCTGATTATTTGAAGTGTGATAAGTTCTTTCTATTACTGTATTTGTTCAACTTTTTATTCAAGGGGTTTCATTTTGGGTGCTTGTATATTGCTTACACACACTTTTATATGTTATTCAAAGCTTTAAAATATTTTTGTTCACCTGAGCTTCTCAGTTTTTCATAAGATGGTTGGCAAGAATTGGAAATCCAGAGTGTAGGGACATTACTTCAGAGAGAATTGCTTCGGCTTTTGCCTGGCACCGAAGTCCAGGCCTTACATAGATCAAATTTTTATCTTTGGATTTCTGGGATACTTCAAATGCAATGTCATTCATGATTACAAACCTAGTTTGGGCATTTCTTGTGGCTGAACTTTATATAGTCTACATCCAGTTCTTTAGTTGCTCTGTAACACAGCTCTTCATTTATAGATTCTTCTGTGTGGAAAAGAAGAGGAGTTTGCTGCTTTTTAGCCTCTATTTTCAGTTCTTTATACTTCATGATTTACGTGGTCAGTGTCTCATTATATATTAGTCACCATTAGAGTCTCCCCACAAGGTACAGCAAGGGAATTCCTGAAAGGGACTGCTCTACACCAGCCTGAGATGGGGTCAGCTCGATTCTTCAGAAAGCACTAAACATCAGGGGTATATGTCTAGAGCACTTACTAAAGGGAACTCACATGCAAAGGGGTTCAACATCCTCACAAAAGACTGAGAAACAAGTAGGTGGAAGAGTTAACAATTTTTTATTCTATGGAGTGTATTTGAAAGCTTAAGGAATACAGATCAGGGCTAGGATGAACTGGTTTCTGCACGTGCAGCACTATAGTTGATCTTTCAATTGTTAGAGCATTAACCTAAATAAATTCATCAGTGCCTGGGGCTGCTCAGTGTCCCCACTTGGTTTTGACTAGGCAAGAAAAAATGTACCAAGGACATATGAGATTACAGATTAGTCTAGCCAGAGCTTTTAGGTCAAGACAAAGAAAGAAAACAGAAGGAACTGGGAGAACCCAGTACCATATTCTCCTATGAAAGTGTCACATAACTGCCTTGTTCTTCCACTTGGTTATCCTGAATCAAATCTATGCTTTACTCATGTTGATTGATTTTAATTTTTAAAAAATTACTATTTTTATCTTGTCTATTGGATATCACATTCTAGAACAAGTAAATAAATTAGAAAATAACTTCCTCCTTTGCTCAAAAGTACCACAAATTCATCCTGTGCTACATCGTGAGTTCAAGACTAACCTCAATCACGTAATGAAACCCTGTCTCAAAAAAAATTAAAAACCAGAGGAAAAAAAGAACTGCGAATTCACCCATGTGTACATTCCTCTGTCTTGTATTTCCTTATTCTCATCAAAGAGGACGTGTTCTGGTTCAGTGACAGCCAGTCTGATCTTGTGTGCGTTGGGGCCAATATATTTCAAGCATTTCAGAAATCCCATACTATTCGTTATTCTTCTTTTCCTGTTCTTCTTCTTCTTTTTTTTTTTTTTAATTTAACATTTCCTCTGGATGTATTCAACATTTGAAGGAAGAGGCATAGTATCTCTTCTTTTCTTCTATATATCAAACTGATTGATTTTTCCTCCCTCGGATACTTTCTGTGTAGACTTCTGAATGATGGATCGCCCCTGGGAGTGTCCTCATCCATTTTCTCTTTTCTATTCTTGTGTGCGATACCATGGCTTTAAATGAAACCTCCATTAATAACAAACCGGATCACATTTCTTACCACTCTCCTTCCCTTTCCTCAACTACAGACAAGGTGGTTTCTGTGATGTCCTTGCACCTTAATGTTAGACAAATGCTCCAATTGCAGTGTTTTAAGCTTTGCTCATCTTTAGACTATCAATGCTCTTATCTGTCTCTCTTTTTTTTTTTTTTTGCATTGGACTTTTCAACACTGGAAATTATACTTAGTATACTATTTATCTGGGGAATTTAAACCATAAAAATTTCTATAGTGATAATTGTATTTATTCCACAGTGTTATTCAGAAAATTAAATGAGCAACATAATGAAAAATTTTTTAATGTTCTTAGAAAACATATTCTACAAGTTTTAGCTAGTTTTATTAAAGTTCCTTCAACACTAAGTTCTAAGGGCCTTAGTTGTTTTGTTTTCTGCTGTATGCCAGCTCTTATAGCAATATCTAATGATGTACAGCAGTTATTTGTAGAATTAATTGGATCGTGACTCTCAAATCTGCATTTTCAACCTTATTTTACCTCTGAGTTTCATTTGAGTGTATCCAACTTAGTAGACTTCCCATAGATGTCCAGTGAGATTCCAATCTATTTGGGTAAAATAGAAATATGACACTATAGATTTCTCAAAGTCTTTCATACAAACACTCTCAAGACACTTTTGAGCCTTTTCTGTTTTCCTTTCCCACTTCATCGACAAGTCCTTGTAGCACAGCTGACAAAAAGTATTCCAAATTGCATCACTTGTCACCATGTCCTCGGCCACCCTCACATGCAGATGAGAGCAACCACATCTTAACTTTTTCCATTATTATTTTTCCATTGCCTGCTTGCCAAATAATTGTTTGCTCATATCCTTCTGAGACCAGGAGATAAAGGAACAAAGTACAAGGGCCTGAATAAACTGGATAAACTACATACACTAAAAGCCAAGTCCTGGATAAGCTGAGATAACCCTCAAGCAAAGGACAAAGGACAAGTCCCCAAGTAAACTAGGATGAGCCTCAAAACAACTGGAATGCAGAGGAAAAAGAAATAATAAAATCATCTGGTGACAAAAGGCAAGCAGTGGCAAACCTGCATTTTTGCAGGTCCCTTGCCCCCTTGCCCTTTGCGTCAAAAAACTATATACAAGTTACTAAATGCAGGTAACTTCCCTGGCATCTTTCTTGCCCCTTCAGTCCAGTGAGGGTTTTTCTTTTCTTTGTTCTTTCTAATAAACCAGACCTGGTACTGTTCTCCAATGCTTGCCGTGTTGTACAGCATCAGTCTTCCTAACTAGCCCTCAAGACGAGAACTCAGATGGAGGGAACTGGTTATCCTTCTGCTGCCTGAAACCCGTTATACCTTCCCATTGTAGTTAGAAAAAACAAAATGAAACAAAGCAAAGTAAAGCAAAACAAAACCCAAACTCTTCATGTCATGCTTTAAGATATCCTACAAGGCCTGGCTCTGCCTGTGGCTCTTTCCCCATTTAGCACTAATATATTTTCATTTTCTTCAGTCATTAATTTGTGTGTGTGTGTGTGTGTGTGTGTGTGTGTGTGTGTGTGTGTGTGTTCTTTGGATACAAGTATATTCGCATATCAAATTTGCTTCTCTTCAACTTGAGTCTTCTAGATTTCTTCTTTCCAGTACCGTAACTTTTAGCTACCTGTTGCTACTTAAATTTGAAGTAAAGTTAAAATTTTAAATTTAGTTCCTCAGTTTCATTAGCCATATTTCATGTGCTCAACAACTATTAAAACAGATCTGTATTCACAGAAATTCTACAGGGTAGTAATGCTACACATCTTCCTCTTTTACTTTCTTATGTTCATGCAGCTCCCCACTGAAAAGTTGTTTTCCCACAGGTACTTTCCTTGATCCCATCAGTAAAAATAGCCACAGTTATTAGACCACCACAATACTTTTTTCTTAACATGTACCTGAAATTTTCTTGTGTATTTATTTCTTTGCATGTGTGATAACCTGATTTTTTCACTAGTCAGTAAGCTTTTTAAAGAAAAGCATTTGATAATTTATTTATTTATTTTTGGTTTTGTTGTGTTTTTTGTTTTTGAGTCAGGGTCTCACTATGTAGTTCAGGCAGGTCTTGAATTGAATATGTAGCCATCGCTGGCCTCAAACTCGGGATGATCCTCCAGCCTCAGCCTCCCAAGTGCTGAGATTACAGGCGTGCACCATCATGCCCAGCCAGGATTTGATCTCTGTAGTATATAGAAAGAGCCCTAGTCCACAGAAGAAATTCTGTAAATATTTATTGTAGACTCATTACTTGAATCGATTGGAATTTTGATATATGTTACAAACTTACATCTCTAAAAAGTTATCCCTAGATTGTACACATTCTTCTCCACCTTCCCTAGATTCTATAATCTTTTCCTTATTACTTCCATTTACTTACCACTACCAGTCATGTTCATATTTAATCTGTATACACATAAATTTAAACATTTATTGCTCTAGCCCAGAACTTCTGTATAGCTGTATACTTCACAGTCTACTTGATACTTCCTTTTAGAGGTGACAGACACATACCAAACTCCAGATATCAAAAACTAAAAATAATCACTTCTATTCTACTTGAACCCAACTTTTATTTAACATCCTCTGTCCTTACGAGTACTGTAATATTTATAATTCTAGTTTACTAGGAATCATCCTTAATTCCTCCATTTCTCCATATTCAAATAATTTCTAGCTTTCATTAGTTATCTTAAAACTCTTTAAACTAAATTGCAATAAATATACAGAGAGATATAGATCATCAGCAAACAGCTTGGTAAATTAGAATACATAAATAAATAAATTAGCCTACTTCTCTTCCTTATTATTATCCCTCCTCCAACAATAATAAATACTGAATTATTCTCATTTCTAACTTTATGACTTAGTTTTGAGTGATTTTGAGCTTTATAAAATTCAGTCATATAGTATTTGTTTTATTCCAACATTATATTTATAAAATTTATTTACTTTTTATATAAAACATAATCCACTAACTTTTCACTGTTGTAAAGTATTTCATTGTATGAATTACCAGGTTTGATTATTCATATTTCTGTTAACGATTTTTCAGTTGTTTCAATTTTTTAGCACTAGGTCTAGCATAAACATTTCCGTAGGAGTCTTTTTTATGTATGTATATGTGTATAATTAATATTTCTATGTGTGCTGTTGAATCTGTGAGTCTAATTCTTCAGTGAATGTGCAGATTGAGAATGACCAGCCTTACTGATTTTTAAAAACACTTTGGGTGTGTTTTAATAATCTTTTTATCTGTACTCCTACAACTTGTCGAGGATGAGTTTTCCAAGTCGGCTAAATAGCATCCATTTCCTCATGCATTCAAGCATAAATACATTCATTCAACAACCATAAAATCGTCAAAAGTACTTAAATTATTACAACAGCCTTCTCCCTTGTCTTCTAGTCAATTCATATTCATTCTTAATAGTTGTCTTACTCTAATCTCAAATAGATGGTTGTTGGATGAGTACACCCATACTGAATGCATGAATAAATGAATACTATTTACCACACACGAAAAACTCTTCCTCTACTTTCTTCTGACTCACCTTTTGTCCTTTTCCTTGCAATTCATCTTTCATATGCCAGCTTACAAATGTCCCTGCACTGCATTTTATTTTGTTGGTTATCCTACTTAACACTTAGCATAGTAAAAATTTGTATCTTTTGTCTACCTGCCTTGTTGATTTTCAAACTCCTTGAGGATACAGCTTGGATCTTGTCCACAAGGAATCCCAGTTCCTTGTAAAGTACTGGAATATCTTCAGAAAAACAAGTAAGGCATTTCTTCTACTTACTTAGGTCTCACACTTTTCATTATAAAAATTAAATATTATCTTCATCTTTATTCAATCTAAAGATGTCATATGATTCATTACATTAGTATCATATGATGAATATGGATTACTTCACAAGTAGCAATATAAAAAGTAATCTATTATCTAAGAAAACAAAGACAAAGAACATAAAAAAGAACCAGTAGGATAGAAAAAGGGAGGTAAAATAGAGAAGAGAGAGAAAAATGAGAATGGGAAGGAGGAAGAGCAGAGAATTTTGTATTGCAAAGGTAGAGACTACTTTTGTTCTCACTTGTATTGATCTCAGCCTTCAAAATTTCTACATTTCATTGCTTTTTCAGCCTAGAATAAGCATAGAATTAGAATAGAGTGCTCTAAAATAATCAGGAAAAGTTTGATTTTGTAATATGTAGAACCCACAAAAAAGTACAGAATCTCAAGGAAAACATGTTTGTAGATTTCTGTATGAGCTTTATCGGGGTTAGTAATTATGATCTACATCTGTGCAATTTGGATATGTCCACGTTTCTAGAAATGACTAGAGACAGAGTTGATCAGGTAATTGCATTACATCTAAGTTTGAGGTTATATTTATATATGTCCAATAAAATTATTTTACTCCTACTTAACGAATAATGAAAGATGAATCAGTAGTACTGGTCAGTAGAAGGAAATATTTTTCAAGAATTCTATATATTTTATTTTTGTTCCACATCCACTATGAAACATTAAATATACTACGTTACGTCAAATTATACAACTATTATGTATTGTTTAAATCAGAAGGATGGCGAGTCTTATTTTTCTCAAAATTTTTAAAGTATAATTGAAAAATAAAAATGTTATGTAATGAAACTGTACTTGATGATTTGATGTATATGTATAGTATGCAGTGTTTACCATAATCGAGCTAATTAACACATCTACACCTCACATAGCTGTCCTTGTGTGTACATTGTTGCTGTTGTTTTTGAGACAGGGTCTTAGTTCAAGCTGGCCTCGAACTCACTGTGGAGCCCAGGCTGGTTTGAATTCACAGCAATAGCCCTGAGGGCTAGGACGCACCACCATGCCCAATTTAAACTTTTTTTTTTAATAGTACTGGAGATGAAACCTAAGGGGAGCTGAACTACCCTACTGAAAGAAAACCATACGTTTATTCCACATACTTTGTGTGTGTGTGTGTGTGTGTGTGTGTGTGTAGTGGGGATTAAACTCAGGGCCCTAGTGTTTGCCAGGCTAACCACTGTGCTAAATCCCCAGCCAGATTCCACATACTTTTACACATACATTCTGTGGTGGATTATTATTGTGGTCACCTTGAGCAGGAATGCACAGCTGGACTGAGTTGCTGTGGTTCTGGGCATAGAGGATCCACCTGAAGGTTATTGCCAACACTACATAAAGGAGAACAGGAGCAGAAGATAGTGGCAGGCTGTTTCCCAGAAGAAGCTCTGTTGCAGCTAGTTCTCCTGAAGGGAACTCAGCTGTTCTCATCGTTAGTGTGATTTAAGGATTAAAATATCTCGAAGAGCTAATTATCAGTAACTCAGTATTTATGTGATGTACAAAGCACATGGTAAAGTATCTGAAAACTGTGCTATAAATTATATCTTTTGGGTATCAGAAATATCATTAAAATTGGAAGGAAAAAGATGAAATTGGCTCATGTATGATCTACACTATATAAAGTTAAAATGTTCCATCACAAATGATTGTTCTAGAGTTGAAAAGAACAAAATTTTACATGAAAATTACAGCAATTAATAACTCCTCCCTTTTCTAAGAAAATAATACAAAGTTTCTAAGTGCCTTTTGAAATTTTTATTCTTAAAATATTATTAGGGTAAGTACATGAAAACCAGTATGAAATGAGTTTATGTGTAAATCAAATTGTTTATGTTGAAAAAAACATTTATTATTGTACGTTAGTGTTATCAAATAAATCAAATATTTTAGAATATTAGCGAAGCCATAAGAAAAAAAATAAACCCTCCCAAACTAACAGTGAATTTTTAATCTATTCATCAGTTAGTTTAAATTATTCAATATTGTTTCTCAGCACAAAATTTCCTCTTACCAATATTTCTGCACATGTCACATATTATACATTTATTTCTTTTAGAGTCTCTATCTTTGCCTAAAAAACACAGTTTTATTCACTTCATGAATTCGTTTGTGGAAACAACATTTAAGTGAATTTTTATCATTAGGATGATATTTCTATAGTTTTCTTCATGATTTTCCAAAAGATAATTACAAACTGTATCTCATATTTAAAACATAGCTCAATACAGAATAATTTTTCTTGGTTATAGATGGCAATTATAGTTTGTGTCTGTGATTATAAATATTTTATTTCTAAGTAAATGCCCATATTCCATGCTGAGTTCTGTGAAGGATTTCTGAATGAAATAAAAGGTAATGTAGAAGTCCGCTAACGTTGGGTAACATTGCGTTCCCCTTCACACATCATGTTGAACATCATTTCTTGGAGTCAAACAAATTTTTATAATTTTCAAAAATAAAACTCTAAAAATCCTGGTAATGGACATATACTTCTTAGTGTTTCATGCATAAGGTTGCATTCAGCTCTGTGTCCAGATGTCCTGTCCAGGAATGTTTTGTAATTTCTTGAGAATTGAAGATCTCTGGAGAAGCCATGTCTATTGAGGACCCAAAAGGCTTTTTGACTTTGACTGGCTAGGATGTCAGAATTGTGAGAGATGGAATGTTGGGGATCAAAAGTCAACATTATCTTGGGCTATCTTTAACATTTGCTGTCAACCTCCTTTTTTACATCACCAAGTTCATAAAGCTCATATTCTGATTTCTGCATAACTGCAGATGACAGCATGGTATGTTTTCTTCCACTACATGAAAATATTCCTTACTACAATTAAAAAAAACATGTTTCTAACTTCACTTAGAGGCTTCAGTGGCAGGGTTCTCAAAGACTGGATTCCTACTAACAATCTGTCCAAAGCAATTGAGCCATTCTCTAAGTTACTGAGCAAAATCAACCCAGTCTCAAACACATACTTGTGTTTGCCCAATTCCAAACACATATTTCACTGTTTATTATTGGTACCACAGTGATTCCAGTATCAAAATAGCATTTATTATCTATTGCTTACTTTAAATTTACCTTAAATTACCTTAAAACTCAGTGACCCTGATCCCAATACATATTAACTCATGATTTTTGTTGTTATTTATCTTTCATATTTGTTTCTGTAGATCAGAAATTCGGGGTCTATTGGTTGGGCCCTCTGATGTAGGATGTGTATCAGTCATGAGCATGGTACTAGCCAGGATGCCCATCATCTCTAGGCTCATCAAAGGAAGAATTTCATTTTTAAACTCCCTCACACCTCACTACAGTTCTTCAGAAGCTGGTGTCTGAAGACACCTTCTAGTGTTTTCACGTGGACCTTTCAGTAGGCAGCTTACCATAAAGCAAATGCTCTAATAAAAGAAAGAAGCACAAAGCGGTGTGCACAAGACTGAAGGCAGTGTTCTGTAAGTGAGAGGAGGAAGTGGTATCTCATCTCTTCTGTTGTACTCAATTCATTAGAAACAAGGCAGGAGAACTGGACTATACAAGGGATTAGCAAAGGCATCAATATTACTGGGAGCCATTTCAGGAGTAGTAAACTATACAGCCATGAATATTTTACCCATAAATTGCTTAGAAACAGCATCAATTTTTACATTATCCTATGAAGTTACAGAGAGATATGAGAAATATTTGTTCAGCGAAGGCCATATATATTCATGAAATTAAACATTTATTCAGATACTTATATTTTTATAATCTTTCTAGTGGCGAAAAAAAAACAGACAAAGTGAGGTTGCTGACTAAACCTTAGTTTCCAAAATGATTCAGATTTAAGAAGAACAAGAGTGAGTGTCTAGAATATATACACATCTAAAGCTATCTGATTTCATAGAATACCAAAACAAATTTTTGCTCTCACCACTTAACTTTTCACTTTACCAAAAAGGCTATAGAAATTCCATTTCTGTTACAATTAAAGATAAATCTATGCCTCAAATAAGCCCAGGCATTTCATTATTTGGAAACAAAATTGTTCTAACCCTTCTGCAACTCTGTTTGACTGCTGGTCATATGTGGAAGTGTTAACAGGCGCATAAAATGAATAAAGTGAAAAATTCATATTAAGTCTAAACAGATACATTGGAACAATGCAAAATAATTTAAAATTTTGATTATTTGTCCATGAAAGAGAAAAAGAGAAGTAGGAGAAAATTTTCTTTTTATGTTTCTGTACAGTTAGGGACTGCTCAGAAAATCTCACTGAAACTTGCTGTAGGTAAATAATTTCTTTAGTTTCAAAAACTTTAAGTTTGGATTACGATAATATTATTTAATATAGATAAATGAATATGCCCAGATGGAGTCATACATGAAGAATTCAACTCTATTGGTATTATTTCAATTATTTTAAAAAATAAGGCCTGAAACAAATATAATAAAATGTTAACAGGTTTAAAGGTGGTTTGGTAAGCAGTGATTGCTATATTAATCTCATTTCAAAATAAGCAAGTTAAGAAAATAATTTGGCCAACATTTTAGTAGAGTCGTGAAAAAAAGTTTTAGAGTCAAGGAAAATTTTGACCTTCAGACACATTGTTCTCTATTGGGAGATGAAGGCAGTAATTTCACTCCAAATTTATCTAAGAAAGTTGTCTGGTTTTTAGCAGCCTAAGATGAACTGCACTGTACATATGACCTTCTGGGAAATAATTCATACAGTATTTAATATTCTGAGTTGAGAACAGTCTCTGTTAAAGATTATAATTTTAATTAATAAATACCTTTTATAAAGTGATTTCTTACTTCTAAACAAATCTAATTCAAAAACCTATTCTTAGAATTAATATTTAAAGTTTCAAATGGATCATTTGGGCTGTAAGGATAATATTGTTTTATAAAACTGGCAGAGAGTTCAAGAGAGTGTACACTCATGCAAGTTATATATCACAACATGCTCAGAGAATTAAAAAGTCTTTATTGAATAAATAGAAAGGATCATATACCTCCATGTGCAGCAGATGATAGTGCACACTTCCAAATGGGAACTTCTCCAGATTGGGAGTATTGCCCTTGAACAGTTTAATTACTAATCATGTAACCACAGTCTATCTATTAATTACTTGAACTGCTCCCAGATCATATCACCAGCCATTATTTCTAATTTTAATGTGGCTGAAGATTTACCTGTGGGGATCTATTAAGAGAAAGGTAAATTTAATCATATAGCTCAATGACTCTTAAGTCAGTGGTCAGCATACAAAATGAATCAGTTACTAACGTGTTCATCCAGCAAGAGTAGAATATCAAAGATTTCATGAAGCATCAAAAAAGAAATCAAGAGACATAAAGTCTAGTGGTCATACTGTGTAACTCAGCAATGTATTTGAGAATCATAATATTTTTTGTATCTTTTTTCTACTAATTTTAATGTGCTAAATTCTACTCTCCAATTTTAGTGTATGTGATGCCAAAGCGAGCACTAAATTCTACTCTCATGTTAATGTTTTATGGTCTCCAGATGGCTCTTGCTGCTCTAAATATCTCATTCTTATTACATGTAGAAAGAAGATGGTAATGGGTAGAAAGTAAACATTAACTCAAGATTAGGAAGGAAACTTTGTATAGATCCCAAGTTTATACTGATTAATAGTGTGGGTCACATGGTTTCCCTAGCTATAAAGGAGTCTGATAAAAACAACATTTTTTGGTTAAGAATATTGCCGCAGTACACATTCGGAGTTCTGTTATTAAGGAGAACTAGAAGATTGATGTTGGATAAGCAATCCAGTAACACGAAATTAAAATTTGTATCTTCTCTGATCAAGGCAAATTTGGCTTACAAAAAACATGTTTCATCAAAAAATTTTAATTTACACAGAGTAAAATGTATTTTGGATAATATTAATTGATAACTCACTGTGTTTAAAAATGATATCAGTACTTCATATGTTAAATAATTAAAAACAGAAATATTACTCAATAGGAATTACTGCCCCAATCATACATGAGAAAACTATAACTTAAACATTAAAAAATTGGGGCATTAAAACTATTAAAATTTCTAGTATTAATATCCTCATTTGTACAGTGGAGAAAATAATATCCTACAGATCATAGTGATGTACACGGGACCAAACAAATTCATATATGAAAAGACCTTATAATTATGGTGCTGGTGATTAATCTCAGAGTCTTTGTGCTGAGCCACATCCCCAGTTCTTTTTTAATTTTTATTTTGTGACAGTCTCATTAAGTTGCTGTGTTTCCCAGCTGGGCTTGACCTTAGAATGTACCAGAATGCTGAGATTACAAACCTGTGCCAGCATGGCTGGCTAAAAATGGTACATTTTAAATAAACTTCAAATATCATTGATATCTACTCGTGTTGCATATTATTAAAAATAGTCTGAAAGGTATCTTATGCTTTTTCATATTTATTCAGTTCTCTACTTCACCATTGAGAAAGCATTCTGACTTTCCTTAAATGTGTCTTAAAATAGATTTATTGCTGGTTGTGGTGGTGCATGTTTGTAAATCCAGCATTCGAGAAACTGAAGCAGAAGGATTGTGAGTTCAAGGTCAGCCTAAGACACAATGTAATTTTGAGGTCAGCCTGAACTCTTTAGTGAGAGCCCTGTCTTAAAAACTAAAATTTCAAAAAATACATAGATCCATTACATCTTTAAGATCATTTAGATAAACACATAAAGCAAGATAGCTACAGAATTTCATTTTTCTAATGATAACATAAAAAATACTCATTTTTCAAAATTAACTTTCTTTTTAAAAAAGTTCTTACTAATGTATGGAAAGGAGCAAAACTATCAGTTTTATAGCTCTGCAATATCTTTGCAGCAACCCCCAAGAAAAGCAGGCCAAGAGTTCCATTTCTAGTTTTTAGAAATGAGAAAATTAAAACTCTGCCTGATTAAATAATTGCTTAATTCAGAAGCCCCAGAAGTTGGCAGAGGAGGGACCAGAATTGAATGTATTGATGCTAAATTTTAAGCCTTGCACTAAATTTGCAGTGAGATGGTAACAACAGCATCTTCTCTGACTCTTCCTGTTGATTCAGAAATTAAAGCAAATGAACATTCGTTGAAATGTACAAAAATACAAATATATTCTCTCTTTCCTACTTTTAAAAAATATCCTAGTTGTTCGTTTGAATATGGAATAATGTTAATACAAAAGAACACGTACTTCACTGAGCTCTTAGGTGCTAAAAACAGATCCAAACACAAGTCAATAAAAGGTTAGAGAAAGAATTAAAGAATTCCCATTCTTAGTTGAACTATTGCTTCAATTGATCTGCTGAATGGCCTCAGGGAAATGGTTTAGCATATTTGTATCTGTTTTCTCATTTGTAAAATGGGAAGTAAAATTTTGTTTTCTTACTTCACGTGGGTACTATATGAGCTAATTAGTCAAGTTTAATTAGCAGCTAAATGCAGATTCCTTTTAGTTAGTTTATTCTGCAAAATAGAGAATTGACTGGTCAAGCTTACTAACATTTTCTAGAAAGTTGTATTGACTGAAAAACGATACAGGTTTATTTTAGTAAATTTAAATCTCATTCACCAAAAGAAACAAGTACTTAATTGTAATTGATTTTAAGAATAAAAACACCTTTTGTGTTTCTAGTGCATTCCAGAAAGATCAGAACCAAATTACTATTACAATTTCTTTCATATAAACACTTTTAAAAAATCATGAACTATAGATTCTTAGCACTAAAATACACATTTCATGTAGTCACATCATCTCATGTTTTACTTCCCTTTAATTACCTGAAAGTCTATCCTGTGAACATTTGCAATGAACCCAACATTTTATAATAAATATATGTTTATAAATATACACAAGGTATGAAGTATACAGCAAACATTTAAATTGAAAAAAAAATTATTCCAGCAAAAGACATATTGTCATTAATTTCCCTTAAAATATTCCCCCTTGCTTTGAACACATTCCATCATATTTGCCTCATTCCAAAGCAGTTTTGGAAGTTCTATATTGTGAATGTTTTATGAGTGGTGATCAAAAATACAGCGAATGCAGCTGCCAAGTGCCATGGAACAGAAATGCAGTCTTGTAAAACGTTGCAGTGTGGATGTGTCCTTATCCACCATATTCACCAAATCTGACATCATGCGACTTCTGGATCTTCACCAAAGTCAAAATAACCATGAAATGTAAACATTTTCTATTGATTCAGGACATCGTAAGAGCTTCAAGAACACAACTAAAGACACTCAGGAAAGAGGGCTTTCAGAGCTGCTTCAAGAACTGGCTAGAATGATGGGATAAGGGAGTTAATGGCTGAGCGTCTTTTACTGTAATAATTTGTTTTTATTTAAACTTTCACAGTATATTTGGATTATATATATTCATGCACAAAATATAAATGTATAGGTGATAAGCTATGGTTCTGTAAATCAACACAAAATAATGACACATATAACATCAACTTGAATCAAGAAATCAAACATTTTTAACACCTAAAACATTTTCAAGCTTCTTTCCAATCCACCATATCTAACATTGACAGTAAAGTAATATTGCCAGATAAAAATATAAAATTCAATATTTGATACATAAAAATATCATCTGAAATTTAAATTTGAGTGTCTTGAATTTTTTGTTTCCCTTCTGAATTTCACAATTCTTTGAAAGGTAACATCTTAATTCTAACAATATAAATTTTTGGCCTTAAAAAATCAACATATTGTGTATACTTTTGTGCGAGGTTTCTTTTGCTCTTAATTATGTGTTTTGAGCTTTAATCACTGTCATTGAGATAGAGTATTCCCTTTTTGTAAATATACTGAAGTACAAACTTCATTATATTATTGATGTATATTTGAGTAGCGTCTGGTTAAGGCAATCATAATTAAGGAAAAGAGTAATTTTCCTTAGAGCACACTCTTGGTGTGCTCATAAGAATAAATTTTCCGTTGACTATTTTTTGAAGTAAAATTTCTAGATCCTATGAATATATAATTTGAACTTTAGTATAAATTTCCAAAGAGTTACCCAGAATAATGGTGCCAAGTTTTGTTCCTACAAGTAGAATACGAGTGTTCTTATTCCTACACATTCCTTCCAACATTGGGTATTACTAATCTTAATTTTAACCATACTGATGTGATTCAATGGTATTGCATAATGGCTTAAATTTGTAGTTGTCTGATTTCTAATGATGCTGAGATAATAGTCACATAGTTTTAGGTTACTTCAGTATTCTTTTTAAAAGTTCCTCTTCAAAAACTGTTGCCAAGCCAGGCATGGTGGTCCATGCCTGTAATCCCAGCACTGGGGAGTTTGGAGGCAAGAGGAATGCTGTGAGTTCAAGGCCATCCTGTGCTACACAGTCAATTCAAATCCAGCCTGAACTACATAGGAAGACACTGTTTAAAAAAAAAAAAAACAACCCCCAAACAAACAAACAAACAACCTATTATCAGTATTTTCTATTGATAGGTCTTTTTTATAGAGATTTTATATTTCTGAACACAAGTATATAGGTGTGTATACATATATGTGTGTGCGTATAGTGTAAATGTTTTAAGGACAGAATAAAGGGTACTCTAAAAAGGAAAGGAATTTAAAAATTACTAAATATTGGCTAATGTAAATGTTGATTAGGGGGGTTAGGTCTACTAACCTGCAATTAATTATTGAAATTATGATTCTGTTCTCCCAAAGAAATACAGAGACAAAAGCCCTTACTTTCTTATCATCATTGATTGAATTTTGTTTACTTTTTTATTAGTACATGTTTGCAGTACTTAATGATTACACTCACTGCAGGGATTTGGTACATGTATATAACACATCATAATTCTTTTCACTTCCCCTTCTAACTCTCCCCCATCCCTTCGTCTCTTGGTCCCCTTCCCATTTGGAAAAGACTCATCTCCTTGTGTTCTATGATTATTATTTTTAAAATTACATTGATTACATTAGTAAGTTTTTTTCAGTAAATGATCTAAATTGATTAATGCTGAGATACAGTCAGTTGTTAGCAAGATAGAGTACATTCTTTTGACAAGTCTGAGCTTTTGCAGGGAGGCACTTTAAGGGAGTCTAGGATCATCCAAGAGATGTGACCTCTAGCTGTTAGAAACTGTATTAGTGTTATTTTAGGTTAAAGACTTTTAATGTGGGGAGAAGTGGGGGATTAAGTAGTGCTTAGAGACTCATTTATATAGGCCAAAGTTGAGACTTAGTCAGAATAATGGCTTGGGGGAGCCTGGCTAGATTCTGTTTTGTCATATTGACCATGACAACTTATATTGATCACAACACATTCTCAAAATGATGTGACAGAAATACTACTTTGCTTATGTGGATTTCCTAACCCAAGTCCAATAGCTAACATAATAAGACTTCACATAAATTCTTATAGGACATCATACTAGAATTCAGACATCGTATCTGACCAGTGGTACTCTCCCGAACTATCAAAGTCATCCAAAACAAGAAAAGTTTAAAAAAATCATTATAATCAAAAGGAATTTCAGGAAACATGAAAACTAAATGTAGTACAGTGTCCTGGATGAGATCCTGGAATAGAAAATGAGTTCATCAAGTAAAGACTAAAAAAACCTGAATAAAGTGTGGGCCTTAGTTAATAATGTATTGTTATTGGTTCATCAGAGGCAACGTGTATATAATATGCTAATATAAAATGTTAATAAAAGTGTAAACTTGGCCTGAGATATATGGGAACATTGTATTCTATCTTTGAATTTCTTTATAAAGCTAAAATTATTTGCCACATCTAGCTATTATAAATTGTGGTGCTATAAACATGGGTATGAAAAATCCCTATAACATGATAATTTTAACTCTTTTGGGAAGATACCTAGAAGGGGATATTTGGGGAAAGTGGTATTTTTATTTTTAGTGTTTTGAAGAATCTCCACACTGATTTCCACAGTGTTGGTACTAGCTTGTAAAAGTTCATTTTCCCCCTACATCTTCTCCAGCATTTGTTATTATTAGATTTTTTTTGATAATAGCCATTCTGTCTGGGCTAAGATAGTACCTCAAACTACTTTTAATTTGCATTTCTGTAATGGTCAAAAATGTTGAACATTTTTTCATGTGTTTAGTGGTATTTGTACGCCTTGCTCTGAGAAGTGTCTATTCATTTTAGTTGCTCTTTTTTGATAGAGTCTTTAATTTGGGAGACTCTAATTTTTTAGTTCTTTGTATATTCTTGTTGTTAGTCTTTTATCTGAGAAATTACTGGCAATTTTTTTTTTCCTATTCTGTAGGTTGTATCTTCACCCTGTTGGTTGTTTTCGTGAATAAACCAAAGCTTTTTTAATTTGATATGTTCCCATTTGTTGAGTCTCAGTATTATTTCTGGTGCCACTGTGGTTTAATTAAAAAATAATCCTTGTCTTTAAACATGGATGCACACATAGTCCTGTAACATGATAATTTTAACTCTTCTGTTTTCAACAGTTGTACCTATTTTGTCTTCCAGCAGATTAAGTGGTTTCGTTTTAACATTTTTAAACAATTTTATTCAATTTTATTTATCAAGAACATGTATTGATACATTGTATACATAGTGATCATATTCATAGTTAATTTGTACCTGTACATGATGTATTTTGGTTTCCCCTCCTTCTTCCCCACCTCTCCCTTCCACTCCTCCTCCCTTCCCTATTTGCAATAGCTTTATTTACATTTTTCCATTTTTTCCCTTTGTCCCTTCCTTTCCTTCTTTTTCCCCTCCCCCCTTTCTAATTCTCCTACCTATTGAATAGTATCTTTCTTTTACATAGCATCTATTATAGCTTTTTTTTTTTTTTTTTTTGGTGGTGCTGGGGATCGAACTCAGGGCCTTGCACTTGCTAGGCAAATGCTCTACCACTTGAGCTAAATCCTCAGCCCCTATTATAGCTTTTTGACCTTATTTACACTTACAGTTTCTCATATCAGAGAAACAATTCGATATGTACTCATGCGTATCTGATTTATTTCACTTAACATTATGCTCTCAAGTTGCATCCATTTATCTATAAATATCTCAAGTTTATCCTTTTTTATGGCAAAGTAATAATCCACTGTATAGAAAAACCACATCTTCTTTAGCCATTCATTAGTTATTAGGCATTTGGGTTGATTCAGGACTTAGCTATTAAAAACTGTGTTGCTATAAACATGGGTGTACATATACAGCTGTGATACAATGCTTTTAATTCTTCTGGGAAGATACCAAGCGGAAGAATAGCTGAGTCAAATGGAACCGCTAGTTGTAGTTTTTTCAGGAATCTCCACACTGATTTCCACAATGGTTGGACCAACCTCCATTTCCACAACAGTGGAGGAGGGTTTCTTTTTCCACACAGCCCCACCAGCATTTGTTATTCATTGATTTCTTGATGATATTTTTTCTTTCTGGAGTGAGATGAAATCTTAGTGTTGTTTTAATTTGTCTCTCTCAAATAACCAGTGATGTTGAACACTTTTTCATATATTTATTTGCCATTTTTATTTCTTCATCTGAGAAATGCTTATTCATTTCAAACGCCCATTTTTGGATTGGGTCACTAAATGGGGGGGTCTGATTTTTTAGAGTTCTTTATATATTCTAGATGTTAGACCTTTGTCTGAGGAATGGTTAGCAAAAAATTTTCCCATTCTGTGGGTTTTCACCCTGCTCTATTGGTGATTTTTTTTGCCATGCAAAAGCTTTTTAATAGGATGTCATCCCAAACACTGATCGTTTATGTTGATTCCCATGCAGTCTGAGTTTTGTTCATAATTTTTTTCCTACCACTATGTCTTCAAGAGTTCTTCCTATTCTATTTTCCAGTAGACTTAGTGTTTCTGTGTTAATGTTTAAATCTCTGATCCACTTAGATTTTAATTTAGTACATGGTGAGAGACATGTATCTAGTTTTAGTTTTTGACATGTGACAAGCCAGTTTTTCAAGCACCATTTATTAAAGAGGCTATCTTTCTTCCGGTGAGGTTGTTTGAGTCCTTTGTCGAAGATGAGGTATTTGAGCATATTTGGAGTTGTTTCTTCATTTTCTAACCTTTTCCATTGATCCTCTGGTCTGTCTTTCTGCCAGTACCATGCTGTTTTTATCACTGTAGCTTTGCAGTATAATTTCAAGTCAGGGATTGTGACGCCCCTTGCTTTGGGCCTGTTGCCCAGAATTGTTTTTGTTATTCTTGGTCTCTTCTGATTCCAGATGAATTTTATGATTGCTTTCTCTAATTCTGTGAAGTATGCTATTGGTATTTTGATTGGAATTACATTAAATCTGTATAATAGTTTAGGAAGTATGGCCATTTTCACTATGTTGGTTCTTCCTACCTGTTATGGTTCATGTCTAGATGTCCCCCCAGAGCCTCATGTGGTAAGAGATAGCTGGATGTAGAGTGTCTGATGCTGGGATTAAAGGCATGTGATAACTAAATCAACCCACTGATTGGTTTAGCACCGCCCTAATCCTAGCAGCCTGGATAAGATATAAAATACAGGAAGGGGCCTGGGGATTTAGTGCAGTGATTAGAGTGCTTGCCTTA